>JAQIXS010002855.1:0-20548 GCA_034700785.1 Rossiulus vilnensis
TAAAACAAATTGACTTTTTGGAATACTGTACGCGGTTTTAAGTATATTTTATTTTGTTTTTATTAAGTAGTTTGTATATGCACTACTTTGTGAATTACGATTTGACAGGGTATATATAAGAGTTGCCTTTGTTACCTTTATATTCCTTTTCCTTGATATGGAATAAATTTTATTATTATTATTATTATTATTAAATACATGTACATGCGTGAAAGTGCAGGCGTCTTTGAAGCGTACGGATAGCGCATAGGTCACTAGATTTCCAATGGTCATTTTTTTTCACACCTTGGGTGCCCCTGTTGAAAAGATCAGTATGTGTTTCTCTACTGATATCCCTGGTTAGCGATGGCAGCAATGGTGCCTTGCAAATCTTCAGACTATGATGGATGTTAGTTTGAAATTTCAAGCCAACAACTCCAGTGATTTTCTAATTTTTTTGTAACGAGATTCGGAACGTATCCTGTAAGTTATGTAGGTTTGGATGTAAAGACTTGTTTCTTTACAGCATTTCGCTTTACAAGCACCTTTCCAGGAACCTATCTAGGCCGTAAAGCGAGGTAGGAGTGCAACCGTTTTTTGCGAGGGGTTGCTTAGAATGAACGCTGCTTCCCACTCCCAGGGATGGAAATGCTGCTGTTTGTTCGCCAGCGCTGGTCAACAAGGCCACGCTGAATATTTGTGCACGCTACATTGAGCAGCACCCTCGTAATGTTACTTTTCCATGAATGCCCAATCCAGCTTTGATTACGTTGTCCTTTGTCCGCGCCTGCTTCTTGCGAGGCACGAGGACCTCCATCGTTAAAGCCTGACCCACCGCTGATGTCGATGGCAACTGTCAGCGAGTGCCAAAGTAGACCCAGCTTCCAAACAAACACGATGAATCTTGAGCGTTACCCAAGCGAAAGTTTCAAACTCGAGTACGGCATTAGAAAATGCAAAGTGTTAAACTACTGCCTATTGTGCTGCCCTCTGTCGACGAAATGCACTGCCCTTCTACGACTATTCACCGGAAGCATTTGGGATAAATGCTTCAAAATGAAATGAGAATTCGTGTACAGTGTGGAAACCGCAGTACCCCTGGAGAAAAGATCAGTATGTGATGCTCTACTGACATCAGTATGATTCTATACCGATATAACTATATACTGTTTTTTTTGGAACTGCTGATATCAGTATGGTTAGTGATATGACTACATTTTTACTAATAGCACTATTTCCCCATTTTCCATGTCCTTCAACTTTTGAAATGATAAATAAAAGATCAGTAATTGGTGATTTGGTTTTATTCTAGAAACATTTTTGATAAGGTCTGGGAAGTTGAAAATTTAATTTCTTTGGGAACACTGTTCATTTGGGTACGTTTAACAGGGTTCCTCAAGAAATAAAAGTTCCCTGACCAATGAAAATGCAAAGAATGCTAGGCCTATATGATTTTTATAAAAACTCGAAAAACCTAAAACGTATGTTAGCTACTAACAGCGTGGATGGGAACAAAGTTTAAATGGACAATCTCATTCCATCCAATGTAATACATACGCATTGATGGTTTCATCCTGTGGTCGACAAAATGGCGGATGACCGAATCTTTCCTTAAACCCGACCCATCTAATTATAATTGCTAAATTAATTTTTTCCTGTGTACAATTGAGTTTTCACTTCATGTATAAGGTCTGTTATTTTTATCTAATTTGAAACTGCCCCGTTTATTTATAGCTAAACAACCTTTATACCCCGAATCTGAAAATCGCACAATAGATTTTTTCAAAAATTTTTTAAAAATAAACTGGACACTTTCAAATCGCCAAAAAATAGCTCAGACCCTAGTGGAAGAACAATTCTACCCAGCAAAATAACAAATTTAACACGTATACCATTTATTTGAAGCAAGAATGTGGGTTGAAAGTTTTCGCACACTGGGCATCCTTTGGGCTCAGCCTTAAGATATGCTGCAGGCATCCCAGAGTGCATTATTTCAGGCGGAACCATATCATTTCGAGCAGTTTCAAAGGTACGAAAAGGTAAAAAAAAGCGGTTTTCACTTAGAGCTCAGCGAAGTTCGCGCTTGAGCTGCTTTTACCAATCGATACAGCGTAAGAAAGCCGAGCTTAAGCTCACTGTACCGTTCTGCCGCTTTCTGAATACCGCAAAGGACGAATGGCCGTTTTCCTTAGGCTGCCATGGCGTTGGTGAGCACGGAATATGTTGATTTTCCAGATCGAACATTCAGCGACACCTGCACACTGCCGTGACATGCCCCGGTTTCGAGATGCGAATTTCAACTCTGGGCGCTTCAATACCCATCCATTATGCTTGGCAGGTGGACGTGCCACGTGTCTCGATTACCACGGTGTCATATCGAACGTCTTGTCAAGCGTGGAATAATGCGGATGCCAACAGGGATGGTTCGAGGACCGCATGCGAATTCGAACGCAATCTGAATAAAAGCCAAAAATCGCCGTATTTTCCGCTGACTGGACATTGGCTGGACTCGCGTTTGAGCGGAAAAGAGTGGAATGAGAAACTTTCTCCACTTCGCTTAGTTAGCTAATTACGTGGTGTACAAGGAAGCTTTTTTCGTACGTTATGGCTCGTTGTGTTTAGAAGTAAACAAATCGGTGGAAGTGCCATTAAGACACTTCTGAACACACATTTCTGGCTTAGCAAAAAGTGCCCGCCACCCATACGCAAACGAAATGCATTTCAATTGAGGCATACATCTGAAATATCTGAATGAATCTACATACATTTCAGAAACTCGTTTCTTTTGCATATGGGCATGCAAAAATGTGCGAATAAACATTTGTGCGTGGTTTATTCGCGCATCAATTGCTTCAAACACTTATTAGGAACGTTACACTTATATCACCAATGTAGAACTGATCGTCACTAGGGTCTGTGTGATTGTAACCTGAAACACCTCAAAAAGCCCTCACTTATTAAAACATTAGTTAGCGACTATAGAGAGCAACCCATTTTTGAAACTATGAAAAATGTGTTGTGAATATCAGTGATGTGGATTTTGTCTTGTCTGAAAGCGATGTGAAGACAAAATAAACTTCAGCGCCTTATTTGTATTAAAATGTTAAAACCTTCCTAAATGTCCCTAAAATTCCCCTATTTATACATGAATCCAACACAAAAAGAATAGCGAAAATAAAAAAAACCATGGTTGACATCTCAGAAACGGAAAGGATAATTATTTGATAATTTCACCCAAACATGATTTACCAGCAAAGGAAGGAAAGGATGTAAGATCAAACATTTCTGCAGATGAATTTTTAGGCAACTTGTTATGGAGTAGAAATGAGTACGTGTGTATATTGCGAAGATCCGTAGCCTCTTTCACAGGTAAAACGTTAAGATGAAATAAATGATAGGCTTCTTAACTTCCATCGCAAAAAGCTAAATAAATTCGCTAAAATGAGCAATCTAAATACGTTTGAAATGCACGCGTTTGAATTGCAGAATGAATCACATTTTGTTCAATCATGTCCCGTAATTTGCTCTTTTGGAAATGCTCAGGGAGTATGACTATGTAGGCTATTAGTCCGCACAGGGATGTGTTGAGGGCAATTAGTGTACGTGAAAGTTGTTACCTGTGTTCGGTTAACTGGCGTTTCGGGGAATCGGCACACCGAAATAATCACCATTCAAGTTATTTGTAATCGCAATCGCGACACAACAAACGCACTCGAAATTCAGGGCAAGGATATGATTATCCCGTTGGGAGGGCGTGGCAACGCTCACTTTTGTTCTAATTAGCTATGTGTTCATATTCTTTTTCTCCGCGCATAATTGAAAGTGTGATTTCGGGAAATTTATGAAAAACGTGCTGAGTTTTGGTTTGTTTTTCAGCGTTTTCGGTTCTCCCTTACTTGCCATCATTTTTTACCTTCCTTAATTAAAGCGCACGCCGCGTCAATTTGTGGAACATTTTAATTTACCTCTGGGGAACCAAGAAGAAAGTAAGATGGACTGTCTCGTTACGCTTTAAAAAATCTAGCTCGTATTTAACGATAGGCCAACTTAAGTTTTAATTCGTATATAACGGCAGGCTTGCAACAACAACAAGCTTTACGGTCACGTGAAACGACCCAATTTGTAGTGATCAGCAAACTGTCGCAGTGGTATACGTATGTTGGTTGCGTTACATTGCCTTCTAAGTTTTAGCATTTTGAATGCGGAATGGTATTGGCCTATTTCATGGCCTGTACAGGTTAACTTGTTCATGCTTTGAACCAAATTGTAGCATGCATTAGCGTGATTTTTCACTTAAAATGTGCTTGGACATTGGGCAACCTACATTACAATAATCGGAGCAATCTCATTCCAATTTGGATACATTTTAGAATTTCAGATTTCCACGCAGTAACCACAAAACTGCCGAGTAATAAAACTGTCAAGTTCATGCTAGTCATAACATCTTACAGGGTGTCACATTCACATTTCAGGCTTTTCAAGCAACAGTGAACCCAAGAGTTTCTCAAAGCTGGTTGCATTTGTAGTAAAATTAAGGTATTACCAAATGATGTAATGATCTGCTGGTATGTGCTTTTATGAAGCACATACCAACACAGAACCAGTACAGTTAATTAAGAAATTTTGGATTTATCATTTTCTGCAACCTTATTTAACGTTTTGGTTGTAACATGCAGGTTTCATTAACATGATCTTACTGAGAGCATGCACAGGGTGGCCCATAAGTAGGCATAAAGTATAAACTGATCAGAACACGGTTGTTTGGTTATTTTATTTTAGTTATCGTAACAAGTTGAGTGACGGCAATGTAATATAATGCATTAATAATAAATAAACAACTATTATCCGATTAGTAATCTACTGTACTGTACTTAGTTTGGGCTAGTCTGTTTAACGGTACCATACTGGTATCATCAATTGCTATATGGGGTGTACAAAAGAAAAAGAGGGAACATACTTTTATATATATATTTACACCATTAAATTTTCGGGCGTTGCAACAAGACATCCTCCACGGCTATTATGTCATAGTCGATTAAGCCCGACCCAAGACGCCCACAATGAAATAAACATATTTGCTTAAGATGCTTATTATAATTACGAAATTTATTTTTCCCCGTGTTTTCCTTAATTCTACACAAAAATAGTAATGATACAGGATTCCTACCGAAGTTGGATTTTCAACTTCCCTGACTTTTCCAGGTTTTTGGAAAAACTTTCCTGAGTTATCAACAAATGATTATAGAATCAAAGTTTAAAACGTTAAATGCCCTATTTCGAATCAGATCTCGTTTAGAATTGCTTCCGTGACGCATCCTAATATGACAGTGGAGTACATATACCGAGTTGAATTGAAAGTTCTCACATTTGAACGAATTAAGAATAAACTTCACAACTGGCGCTTTCCATTGATTGTTTGCTCCTAAAATCGCTGATTTAGCTGATGAAAATTTCTCTTACTTTTCCAGGTTGTTCCTACTTCTGACTTTTCCAGGTTTACAGAAAAAAAATTCTGACTTAAACGCTAATGTTTATACACTGTACAATAAAAGTTTAAAGCATTAAATGCTCTTTTTCATAGCACATAGGCCTATCTCAATCGCATGTCATCGCTGATTTAGCTGTTGAAAATTTCCTATTTCCCTGACAATTGCAGGTTTCCAGGTCAGTGGGAACCCGGTTGTAAAACATATTTACAGCAAAAATGTGCATTTTTCTGATCGGCCATATTAAAGTACGTCATTTTCGAGGAATGTTTGGTGTTGCTCCTTTCGAAAGCGGGTCAAGCTAATTTATGGATGGCCCAGGGATAAAACTTCCGTCTTCGCGGATTGAGTCGCACATGATGCAAACGTTTCTGACCCCTCTGGCGAGTGCGTTTAATTCGGGCCTCCTTGTGAATCATCGTTTTTATGTACGAACTTGCATCTCACGCCCAGGGAGTAAAACAACAGCAAAATGAGGCTAGCATTATTAATTTGTCCGTGCCACGTCATGATTCAAAAGTGGCCCACGAGCGTTTCTCCATCTTCGCATTCACGGACAATTAAAGGAGTGGTGTTGCATCCTTCCAACTTCCATTATTTATGTCCCGTGCTAGAAAGGTGTCCAGAGAGATGACAATGGCCGCCAATGTTCGGGCATTCTCATCCGAGTGAGTCAAAAATGTGCATTTCAAAGCGTGGTCAGTTTTGGAGAAAGACAAAGAGGCGTTTTTATGGCAGTCTTTTGTGTGAGTCTGGGGTTGAGGACGTGCATCCGGCTAAGGGAATCTGGTAACGTCAATGGCCCTTCTCCAGCTGGGCTCAGGCGTAAACATGAGGAGTGGTGACCAACGTCATGCGCACTGCCTCTGTGCGATTTACTGCGCTGTCAAGATTCAAGACGGTACAACCCCATTATTTTTTTCGAAGAGAAAAAACCAACAAAAAAAACTGGGCTTAGTCATCCAAACTGGTCATGCCAATGGCCACGCAAGCCACCACCGGATGGATCTCCGATTGCACTTCCCGCGAGTCGGAAGGACCCTTTGAACCGCAATCGCCACTTCCGCCTTTGGGGCCCTTCACCCCTGCTCCCTCCCCGCATTTTCAGCCACCAGACATGTGCAGCCTCCCCCACCGAGATCGTCTCCAAAATGGCCACCGTCGAGGACCACATGCCAAGTTGGAGATTTCGGTTATAATTACGCCCTTATCTGCATTTCCGTCAGCGCTGCGAATCTCCCCACCAACGTCCCAAATTTTTAGAAAAAAAAAAGACGACGTGGAATTCTGGGGCAGATATCAGAAGGAGACTTACGTGACTCCGTTCACGTTGCCTGTTCGAAAATTGATTTCGATATTTGGCCTGAAGAGGATCGTGTTTGTCGGGATCAGTGACATAGCCTTAGCATTTCTGACACGGGGCGAAACACCAGACAATCTCTGAGAATTGAGGCCGACCCAGAAGGATGCCCGATATCCAAAAAAATTACATTTGTGCTTTACGTATTTGCTATAATTGATAAATTATTTTTTTTCCCGCGTAGAATAGGTTGACCCATAGGGTCTGCGTTATTTATTAAAATTCGAAAATATCCGGTTTATTTATTTATTTAAATTCAACAAAAACTATATACCCAAAAACCGCCTGAAACCGGTTTTCCCTGCAATACAACCTCATTCGAATTTTTTTTTATAAAACACGGAGCATTTTAAAATTATAAAAAAAAATCAGTAGTGGAGGACCAAGTTTACACTAGAGGAAATAAATTTTGCAATTATAATAAGTAAGCTATACAGTATATCTTTTAGCTTGGTGAGCATCCCCTTTGGTTCGGGCTTAATGGAAGATTTTATCTTGATTTTTATCAAGAGTTGATTAATGTTTAGCATTTGCGTGCTTTCAATTAATTGGCGTTGACACAGGCTTAATTAGATATATTTTGAGCAATTAAATGCTGTTTTTCGGTTAATTCCGATTCGGCAATGAATTGATAATGACACTAAATTTGCGCATTATAGAAAACCTACTTTCATCAAATTACAAAATGTCCAATGAACACAATACACAAATTATCGGGCAAATGTCATACAGATTTCGACCACATCTGACGTCACTCTTACAGAATGTCATAGGCCTATCTCAAGCTAGTGTGAAACGTACTTTATACATGTACGTGTCATGTTCAACCTATTAATGGCAAATAATGCCGAATCCGGTGCATCACTACCTAAGAAAATCGATTACTGACAAGCCATACTACTCAGGCCACGCATGCTCAATATGTCGGACAATCTGGAATAAATATTAAATGCGTAATGACGAATGATGTTCGAGTATGGGGCAAGCTGATTTCCGCAATGCGAGCGAAAGATTTGCTTCGGTTTTACAGGGTGGCCATAAATTATTCATGCAATTTAGGCAACGAATTTCTACCATGCAAACATTTTCAAGCGTAGATTTGGTGGAACTGATTATAGATTATGTATTATCACTGCTAAATGTATTTTCTATTAAGAAGTGGTCGTCTTCCATGGTTTTGATATGATGATTTTCCATATACTTACAACAAAAATTGGGGGAAAACACCAAAATCTAGAGCTTTTATTTTCGATTTATTCCATATTTATTTTCTATTTATTCTTTATATAATAAATGATGCATTTTGAAAGAATATAGAACACGGAAGGTATCAGCAGACGACCAATTTTATATGGGTAAAATGCATTTAGCTGAGATTATAGATCAGTTCAGTTAAAACTATGAATGAAAATTGTTGCATTGAAGGAATTTTCTTCGAAGCCACTATATCCCATGTCCAAATATGAGAGTATCTACTGATGTCACGAAACTGAACGTTTTCAGTTTCATACGAATTTCCGATCTTGAAACAGTTTTAGGTCAACTGAAAATTTGGTTGATAAATGTTGTTTCCTTTATTAAGAATTGGTCGTTTGCAGGTGACTTCCATATGTTATATTTGAAAATTTCCCGTTTATTTATTTAAAAAAATGGAAACAATTCAAAATCTAAAGCGTTTGTTTGATCAAATTTTAGGTTTACCGTATTCCATGTTAATGCAGTTACTTTTTTGATAATAAACGGAATATTCTCAAATAATATAGATTAACCTACGGAGGGCAATGGCGGACGACTAATTATATCGCCAAGCTTTTAAAAACGCTTCTCCCAAATCCGGGAGTAGCTAGGTTACTGATGTTATGAATTTGGAATTGCTTTTGTAATAGTTGGCGTTTTCAGTTGCATTATTGCATACCGGTGTTGTCAGGATTCAGTTGTAATTTCCTCATTAATGACAATTCAGAATGATTCATATTTCCATGGCGCATTGGGCAATCACTACATTTGAATTATCAATTTGCCAAACGGAAACCTGATTTCGACAAATAAGTCGAAATAATTTATCTCGTCAATTAGGCTTGGCGTTTCTAATCCGATGGGGACTGCGAAACATGGGTTTGCATGAAACCCCGAGGGAAAAGCTGGCGGGCTCGTTTTCCAGGAAATCTGGAGACTAATAAATACGCGACTGGCATTTAATATGGCGCCCCACTTTGACCTTTTTTATGCGAAAATCAATAGAACTTTGTGTAGCAGCTTGTAGCAGCAGTCTAGCACCGTATGGCAAGTGCGCATTGCTGTACATGTTGTACGCGCTTAGGTATGCTAATGCCCAACGCTGCGGGCAATTTGTTTTTAAGGTCTAATTAAAGTTGAGCCCACGTCAATTTCCGAAAATAGTTCCTGGATTAACTTGGCATTTTCACGTAGGCTGAATTCCGCTGCTCGCAAACTTAAAAGGGTCACTGCAGCTTTTCATTGCGAATTGTGATGAACGAGATGCACACCGCTTTACGACATGTCGGTGATATTATTTTTAAAAAAATAATAATTAACAATCTCATATTTTCAGCTCGCTCAATAGTTGACAATCTGTTCTAGTCCCATTTGCAACGGATTTAAAAAAATATGGGTCAGTGCATTGCAGGCTTACAACATTCATCAAGAACTTCGGTAAAATTTCGCCATGGTCAGCTGCTATCGGATAATCCACCAGAGACCAACCTGTCAACATGCTGAGTTAATTGTTTATGAACACTTTACCCACGTGCAAAATAAATGTCTTGAAGAGTGATAATTTAAAATGCGTTTCAGATGCATTTAACAATGTGATTTCTTTTGCTAATGTGGGTATATTGCGCTGCTCTTATGTGATGCATATACGTTCGCTGGACCGCGATTCTGACCTCAGCTATCTTAA
Source organism: Rossiulus vilnensis (assembly GCA_034700785.1). NCBI lineage: Eukaryota > Metazoa > Arthropoda > Diplopoda > Julida > Julidae > Rossiulus > Rossiulus vilnensis. The sequence goes on from JAQIXS010002855.1 coordinate 9,746, forward strand.
GCTATCTTAAGCCATTTGATATTTTCCAAAATTTATAAAAAATTGAAAAATATCGTATGCGACCTCTGAAAATTGGTTTTTCGTTTTAATGAAGCATCCTAAGATAAGCATCGGAGCCTTCGGCGGTTGCATTTGATTTTTTTAAAGTAAATAAACGGGTCATTTTAAGATTAAATAAACTCAAACCCTAGGGAACAACCAATTATCCCACATGGGAAAAAATGTAGCAATTATTATTACACGTATTTCAATAAATAGTGTGCCAGTTTTTCATGGAGGGCATCCTTTTTGGCTTGACATAACCTTGAAGCAAATTAGATGATAGATCAGCTCAGCTGCAGTTCATTACATCTTTAATCTGTGCTACAAGATAAGCAACCCTGTGCCTTTTCTGCATAGGACACTGGCTCCTATATCTTGGGCTACAGAGACCATGCCTTGTTCCTGATAGGCAGGCATTACCAATTCAAAAACAATTGCTCAGCTATGAGCCCCACATGGTCGTGACATATCTGATAGTAGGAAACAATGGTTTAAAAGACCACGATGCTTTATTCCCAATGATCACTACTGGTTAAAAGAATGTTGTTACATGCAGTCTTTAAAAGGTTAATGCGATGTATAATAATCCGCCATTTACAAACGTGCAAGAGGCACGCCTGCGTGCACACGCAATATATCCATGCGCCGTCGGCTTTTTTATATATGTACTGTGCTGCAACGTCTCATCTTCTGAGCTTTTATTATAAATGAAAAAGACACTGTTGGGCGTGTTAAAATTCACAACACCTACTTGTGTACTGCCATTTTCAGTCATGCAAATGGGAACTACATTTTGAAGGTGTTTTCCGCTTGATGTGAGACGCCTTCCAGTTCGTAGCACCGTAGGCACTGTTGTAAACCGAGACCATAGTAATGACATTTTTAACCAAGCGCTGGTAGAACGCAATCCACGCTTCTGGAAAGTGTCCCAAGAATGATTTTGCATGTAGCTGACACGGTGTCCGCATTGGTGGCAGTACTGGAGGTCATGTTACGTCCGGTTAAGACATCACATTCAAATCAATTCGTTACTTTATATTCAGCATAGATAAGCAATGTGGTAGGGGATTAATTCATCCATTTAACCGAATGCATTCTACTATATTGTACAGTACCTTCGACCAACGTCTGGCAAAAAAGCAAGACCAATATCATGCATCCAACAAGAAAATTTAAAGTTGAATCTGGCAGGGCACTGATTGTATTATGGATTGTGGAACGTTATTGACAATGTGGAAAAATTTAGTCACATGGATGTAATTTGGTAAGGGTTCCTCATGTAATTTCAGTTGCCAGGCAGTGTTGTCAGATAAACCCATTTAGGCCGACCCAAAAGGATGCACAAAGATGACACATTTTTTGCTTCAAATATTTATTTTTTCACGTTAAAATTGGTTGCCCATTTGAGTCGTGAGTTATTTTTTATAATTTCAAATGTCTCGTTTAATTATAAAAAATAAACTTGAAAAAAATGACGTATGCAACCTCGGATGCCCATCTTCAGAGATGTCACTGAGAGGGAGATGTTTTCGGAGGCCTCGTAACGAATTTTTCAAGTTAAATTTTTTTATAAATAAACTTAACACTTTTCAAAAAATTTAAAAATAACCCCTTGTGGACAATCAATTCCACACGTGAAAAATAAATTTAGCAAAGCGAAAATGTAATTATTATTGCATGGTGGGCATCCTCTTGGTAGCGTTCCTCCTCATGGTGATAAATCCAGCACCAAATCAGACAGCTCCACATTGTCCATTTAAGATTTCCAGTTTCTCAGATTCCTGTACGCATCTTCCATACGTAATGCGTAGTTCCGCCTCGCCATTTTGAGTTGGTCGTTCAGGAACCAAAGAACTACACATCGGAAAGGTTGTCTAGCGAAGAACAAGCATGTTGTATTTCGGAACAAGTTTGCCCTGACACGTGTCTGCCTTATCTAGGCAAAGCGTTGGAATTGTTTCCATAAGTCAATATCTGATGCAGATACTGGTTTAATATGACCTTTCGAAAATCGACTTCCAGTTTTCGGCTGGCAAGTCGGCGATAAAAAAGGTCGACAAAAAGTTTCTGGTTGCTGGTAACTTCCAGTGTCTTCGTGGTTATGTCGGGAATGCTCTGATAAAAGGTCTACGAACTCTCATCGACACTCAGGTGAAGAAATGGCAAGTAATACAACGACCGCGTGTAATGCCTTATGTAAGCAGAACTCCAGCTGACATTTGCATTTCATTCCTTTTTTTCCTTCTAAATTGCTAATCAGAAAATGCGTTTGTCCATTTCGATTTTATGGAGATTCGAAAAATCGTGTGGGACTCATCAGTTGTAAGCCATGTGCAATTAATTGTATTCCGTTCGCACAGATAGCATTTGTGAGAGTCAGTGGGAAGTCGATAAGACATGGCACCCCACTGGCCATGGCTAGCTGACCCTTGCTACCTGACAATCAGATGTTAACAGGCATGTTACCGGTTAAAGAGAAGCCATATGCATCCGAAACTTGTCGACGTCTTTGCAAGATTGACCTACCCCTTGTCCTTCGCACTGCATTATAGAACATGTGCACAGTGTGTACATACAAGTATATTTGGAATGGTTGTATTGATAAGCTTGCCTTCTTTGTGGACATTGAACACTTTACTTTCTAAGCCTTGTTTGCCTAATGTATCTTTGGTCCGGGCAGGATTGTAACTTGTAAGTGATAAAATTGACATCCCTGATCCAAAGCAGTTGAAAACCTAACGAATTCCTAACTTTCGTTACCCTACTTTGGTACATGTACCTTATACTGTATATTAGAATACATGAATTTCAGATGAAATGGGAGTGGGTATTGTGGTAGGGGGAAATCCATATACCCATTTCGTATTATTGTTGATAGTAGGCTACCGAGTTCAATTGAATGAATGAAATGTATTAATTGACTTGGCAACATATAGTCGGATTTTTTCAAAAACATTTAAAACTGGTTTGAACAATTACCGTACGTTTAATACCTGTATTTTGATTGTTTTGAAACTATGTAATAACATTGTTTTGTGGAAAATTGCAAATAAAACTTACTATATTTCTATCATAGCAGGCCAGTGAAATAAATTTCGAAAGCTAACTTCATTTGCAAGAAACTAGGTTTTGAAATAACTGCTAGGAATTTAGCGATATTTACGATGTTTTTAAAAAACACATGCCAGCTATGAAGATAACGTCAAAAGAAATAATATCATTCAATACGCATTAATGAACTTCAATAAACTCCTTAAAATAGACAATGAAAAATCTTCTTAAACTATTACTTTTTGTACTTATAATAAATAATTTGAAATTACTCTTGCTTCATTTATACTGTCCAATTGAACTCAGTTGAATTGAATTGCATGTATCCTCAAAATTCAAAAAATCCATATTTTTCCTCCCCTGCATATACACTGTTCCTAGTATTTCTACATACTTTCCCCACATCGACATCAGGTTATGAAATCGAAGAAAGGACGTTCTGCACGTTCTTCTTCAGATCTTTTTTTGTTTATAACAGGTTATTTAACGACCCCCACGACAACAGGCCGCATACATACAGATTGAATTTCCTATTCCCGATTAGCATACCAAGGCTACTGTAATCGCACGAAGCAGCGCTATTCCAACACAATTCCGAGCACGTTACCCGAACGTGCACTTTGACGAATTCCCAATTTGGATGCCACACTTTTTACGCTTCGGCGTGCAGATTTCAAGTCAACGTGACGTGTTATAATTTGGAATTTATTTCACGTACATATATTTAACGGTTATTTTTCACCACTTTACACAACTTTTCAGCCTGGTCAAACATTTTACCAAATTTAGTATGCAAAAATAACTGTATTCTAAAGCCCATGTTTTATAATCATGATTTTGAAATTATAGAAATAATCTTACGACTTTCACATTTTCAAAATTTAAAAAGATGAACTTTTCTCAGCGGCCCTGAGTACCGGAACAAAGAATTAGTAAATTTGTAAAATTGCACTCGTTCATGAAAGGGGCAGATGTTGGTAATCAGCGTTACTGAAATTAAGAAGGGGTGTTACGTTTTGTTACAAGGCGTTACTTGGGGATGGATTGTAAAAAATTCCTTAAAATAGCGTTACTTAATTTATGGACAGCCTCTTTCCAGATGCGAGCATTTGCACCTTTCCAACGGAATTGAGGTTGTTCGTGACTGGTTTCGAACGGTTGTGCCCTGCCGAAATTGGGGTTAATTCCGCAGAACGGCTATTTTAATAAGAAAAAATGACAAACGAGGGATTCAGACAACCTTGCATGCAGCGTTCGGTGTAAGCTGCCCGGGTTGCAGCGACGCGCATGCGCCAAGGGATAAGATTTTCGCAAATTTGAACGTTGATGCCGTGCATGCTTAGAGCGGATTTGCGGGATTTTTTGCACTTTATCCGGGGCTCGTTTCGCGGCCGCCTCGGTTATTAATTATTTCCATAAAAGAATACCCCGCGTAAAATTTTCTCCAAAACCAAATCCTCGCAAATTAGTTTTCGCGTGCGCTTCCGCCTAGGGAAACGTCGCGCTTATCGAACCAGCGCTGGTTGATGTTCGTGTTTGTTCAAAGCGGCCTCAGGCCTTTGGGAAACCTCTCGTTACTTAATCAAAGGTGGGTTTTACACGAGACGTAAAGTCACGACTTTTGCCGTCGTGACACTGAATGTCACGGCGCTTGACTTTGTGAAAACTAAAAAAACTGCCGTGAGAAAACTCGATTTTTTTTCATTTTCACGACGATGACTTTAATGTCGTGGCATTCGTTGTCATGACTTCAATGCAACGCGAAAAAACCTCACGCTGAAAAGTCCAGTAGTACCAAATCAGGCAGCTCCAAGAATGGATACATAAATTGATTTCGTGATGGTCATTGTCATGGCAAAAATGTAATGCCATGACTTTAATGTCACCCTGGTGGAAAGATCAGTATGATCAGACCAGTACAGTATATATCACTACACATATACTGATATTAGTAGTGATATCACTAAGCATACTGATATCAGTAGTCCCAAAAACTAGTATATATAGTGATATCACTACTAGCAGAGAATCACATATACTGATCTTTTCACCAGGGACATGATATTTTAGTACATAACAGTACATGCTGATAAGTCCAGTACCAAATCAGGCAGTCACGAGAGTGTACACAAACTAGCCTTAACGCCACATTCTACGAAATAATCTAATAACCAAAGCATTTACCAAAACTAATTAAGGTATTCTTATATTGATGATTTTGCTCTTCGCTTAAGATTTTTTGAAACGCCACATGCTAAGAATCCTTCAATATTATTGAAATGTTGCATCCAGTAGACACCTTGCCGGTTATCCTGCTATGCAATCGATATCACACAAAAATAATTCGCATGATTTGGAGAGCCATCTTTCCAGCTGTTATTTCAAATCAAATTGTTCTTTCTCGCAAGACATTTCACAAACATCCTTGTCCTTTTAGTTTGAAAAATGCATATACAAATGTGCACCTTTTATCGTGTTTTCCCACGTTTCAAATGCAGAGCATGTATTCTCATCAGCAAGAAAAATATCGACATAACAAACATCTTTAAATGCATATTGGGCGTTTGGTCTTCAGAATGGACTACACGTTCTCTCATTTGAATTCAGCATATAGTACGCGTATCCTGTGCTTATAAACTGAACTTTTATGTATAATCTTGTTGATCCAGTTCTAGGCTGGACGCTTGACCGTCCTATTTCTGAAGCGAACCCACGTGGCTGCTGGCGCCCTATTGCCAACGCAGACCATGCGAAAGGGCCAAGTGAATTGCACTCTCCTGTCTGGGGGCAATTTCGCGAGTGGCAGCAAATCTATTTCAGTAATAGAATAAGCATGTTGATAGAGTGGGCCAGCGAATGAGGTTGCGTTGACCTAACCCAAACTCGGCAATTAATTAATTAGCGAATTGTATGGCTTTGCAGACAGACAGTGGGCGCCAGCCGCGTGGTTCAGTACATGTCTGCATCGCGAAAGCGTGTAATTTTAATTATTCCTAATTTTCGCTGGATTACCAGCGAAATGGGCGTAGCGTAGGCCTCGCCATTGACAGCTCGTTCCGAATCTTATGTTACGAGCGAGAACTTTTCTGTTCCATTATTTCCGCATTTTTTATTTAAGCCCAAACCGAAGAAGCCACTCTTGCTCACGATACCAAGTGCATGAATCGTTCTTGCTTGTCAAATAAATTTAAGGAGAATTCGTAAAATGTCCATTACGGGAATGGGATAAAAGAAAGAAAAAAAAATTCACGTTCCCGTCTCCTTTAGGGACTGATGTTGAAGTAATTATTATCCGCAGTTTCGAAATTTGGGAAATGGCTTCGAGGAGGCTGAAGCCAGGCTCGGGCTGAAAATGATTGAAACCCCGAATGATTCATAAACTGGAAATACGACAAAGAAAGAGATATGAAAATAACGTTGGACCATATATTTTATCAAGTGTCTCTCGGTTTTCGAGCTTCAATTGCAGACGTCAGGACTACCGAGAAATAATAAGTGGCATAATTTATTGACAAAAGTATTTGTTTTGTCCTTTGTCGTGGAGCCTGCTTTAGGAAACGTCTGCCGAAATATAATTGGAAATGAAATTTATTAATATGGGTACGTAGGGTAGATATTTTTCATGGAGCTTGTCTTCAGGATCGCTCTATTCTACATGTATACGCATCAGACATTCGAGAGATCCACGAGATTAGTTTTCTCAAATTTGTATCTGCGATATAGGGGATGACAAGACGAAACTTCCCTAAGCTTTCTGCTTGCAAACATGGAAGCTGATCTCCAGACCTGCATGCATTTATCGAAACGCTTTAACGAGTTAGCGAAACATTTAATGAAATATTTTTATTACAAGACGTTTATCGTAAAACGCGATAAGAAGTTTACTACGAGAATTATTCTGCGAGCAACCACGAACGCAGCAATTGGATGACGTTGTTTTTCTGTGCTTCGCAAATTTCACGTTTTTTTTTGCTCTACCCACGAATCCTGGCTGTGACTACGCGTTTTTTTTCCCGAATCCCGTTAAAGAACCTGACATAACAATTTATTTTCAATTTGTTCGCCGTAAATGCATCACCGATGATTTCACATAACGTCAATACCGAAATCGATGTGCCTTCAGGCTTCAGAACGTCAAATTTTCAATTTGAAGTGAACCCTACTTTTGCAATATTCACGTAGCTCCTAAATGATTTTCTCAACTTTTTGTTTTAAAAATAATTTCTCAGAATATTTTCGCGATGTATGCAAACTTGTGAATATCGAAGTGAAAACTAAAACTTGACTCAGTCAAATGTAAATACGCGATGGCTTCATTGGTGATTCATGGCTGAAGTCTGATAATTTACTGTCTTTAGACGTGTTTGAATATGACTGAAGAATGGAAGAATATGGCTGATAAAATGAAACAATATAACCAAAAATTGCAAAGGCAAACCTATGCCAGCTGTCGTGAAATGTCAATCACTAGAAGACAGTATCATCATAATAACTAGTTTCGCAAAGCCCATGTCTGAAATATAGTTGCAGACTTGCAGTTTTATAGTATTTCAGCGCAAGTTATTCACTGTGTCTGAAATAGTCATCACTCACTTCTATTGCAAAAAATGACGTCATTGGTTGCTAAATATAAAACATTACGTATACGTCATTATTTTTAGTGTTGAACCATTTTATAAGACAATTCACTAATTAAGCGCACCGTAACCAAGTCTTAAATTAGCTTCTGGCATCAAAACGGATGTCAAACTGCATAATTGCCACTAAATATAACCATTTACACAGGCCGAACTCTATGAATCATACAAAATTAAGTGTAATTTCTACTAAATGGCGTGTCAAGTTATTTTTTATGGTAAAGCGATTTGTGTCACTTGTTCTAGGAACCTTTTTAGAATTTAAACAGCTGAATCCGATTTTATACTGTACGCGGGACGGTAATATCAATTTCATGCGATTCAAATTCAATTTCAATTCAACATAGAACCTTACAATCAACAAAGATGCATTAGAAAGAGAACAATTTTCAGATGTTGTCACTCAAAAATAAAATATATTTAAAATGAGCTCTTAAATGAAAACCCATTAAACCCATGTTATTCTTTACATGTACTTATTTTAATTTTTTTATTAACGGTACCACTGATTAATGTAGCAGAACGCCTATTTACCACCAATCTTGCCAGTCGAACTGAATGGCATTCTCTTACTGATTGTAGGGTACTGAATTGAATGCCAGACAGCAAATGAGCTAAATTATGATCATATCTGTCACCGACTCTGTCCCCATCCCGAGGGTCACCGTGGTGGAAAGATCAGTATAATCAGAACAAATATACTGATATTAATAAAAATGCAGTGCTATCACTAAGCACACTGATATCAGCAGTTCCAAAAACCAGTATATCCACCAGTGACATCAGTATATAATCATACTGCTATCACTCAATTTATACCGATGTTTCTATAGACTCACACTGGTATCAGTATAAAACCAGACTGATATCATACTGATCTTTTCTCCAGGACAGGGGTCAGCTCCGACCGAAAGCCCGCTTCGGGGTCGAAGGCCATCGCCAGATTCCCTGATAACGGTTACAATTTGAACGGCACTCACCAAATAGCAGATCCGGTGGCCGACTCCTTGGCGGACCAGGGCCACGCGCAGGGGGACGCTGCTGCTGCTGGTCGAAATCATCGTGGCGGAATTTCTCAGTCTCATGTTCACCATTTCGCGGTGTCACTCGCGCATCATCTGTCTCCGCACAGTTTGTCTCGCGAGACAGCTACGCCGACTGAGTGTAAAATCCCTGGCTTGAGTCAGCCTCGCGCTTCCCCTCGCCCTTCGGCGTGACACATCGATGGAAATCCAATTATATTACGACTTTCCCCTCGCTCGAACTCGCAAGCTTTCGAACGGGACGTCCGCTTAGTCACCCGCCGGGAGACCGACTGAGGGCGCTGCGACGCGGTATCCTAGGACGGAGCCTCACTGCTTCACGGAGGGAAGCGGAGGAGACCTTCTTCGCTGCACGGCCAACGCTCGAATGGCGGAGGCCAGGAGACGAGATGAGGCCACGTGGAGCGGAGCGGGGCGGTGACGTCAGGCGCGCGGTTGCCGCTCTGCAACCGATGGGACTTTCTCATTGATTTTGCGTCGGACGTCGCTGCTAATCAACTGTTCGCCTGATGGAATTCCCTGCCCGTCCGACGTCGGCCTAATTGGGCTCGAGCCCACCCCATTCGGTTCAAAGGGGTACACCTGGAAAGGCTGGAATTATCAGGGAAATTGGAGATGAACGTGAACGGTCAGGGAAGAGTGATGTGCAGTGGAAGCTCGGTTATCCGATATTCGGCTGAACCGAGGTCTCCAGCATATGCACATTCAAAACCCATCATAATGAGTGGAGGAGCATTAAGGTGTATTGCTCTGCTTGGAGGCCATAAAATGTGATCAAAACTGATGAGAAACGAGTTCTTAACGAGCTATTTTTGATCTTTGCATAATTCGTGTTTACTGTGTACATTCTAACCTCGATAAACGGAATCCATTTAAACAGGTACCAGGGTACTCAGTCCCAATTATAGAGGTATTTTTTGAAACGTCTGCTAATGGGCTTAAACATGCAACTATTGTTAATTTTAATTTTAAAAAAACATTTTAACGAAAAAAACCAGTGACTTTTAATTGTTTAGCTTCACTTTTATTTTCAAAATTTTTCTAACGCATAATTCCTTCTCGATTCTCGATTAGCCAAACTGTCGTCGCTTATTAGGCGTAAATTCACAAACCTTAATGCAGTGTAGGCCTACAAGTATTTAAAGTTTAAATTGACTTACAGAGGTAAACTAGCATATCCTTTCCATGTATACAGGCAGAAGTAATGGAAACATCCCGTTTAAAAAAGGAAAAAAATCCCAATTTTATGGTGAAAAATGCTCGGACCAAGATACTCATCCAAGTTACAATGGTTTTCCATTTATCCGGACCAGGTTCCACTGTATTTGTATTTGAAGCAAAGCTTCTACTGTACAATATACATTTACACCTATTTTATAAAATATCATTTCGATTATTCGAGGAATTCGATTATCCGAGATAGTCGTGGTCCCGACTACCTCGGATAACCAAGCTCCCATTATATTTTGAAATTCAGGGAAATTCAGCATAGAATTACACTCATACCGCGCTTTACGGTCTAGAATCTAGATGGTAGCTGGAAATTTGTCTGTAAAACGAAATGCTGTATAACGAAACATGTTTTACGTACAAAACTTCATGATTTACATTGGATATGTTCCAAATCTCACTATAAAATCGCTCAAGTAGTTGGCTGAAAATTTATTAATTTACTTTTGATTTAAAATCAAATTACTATTTCATGGTCCCAATTGATACGTAAATGCGGGTTGTGCTTGTGCATTAAAATTTATATAAAAGAAAGGACCCATCATTTTTGCTTCAGGTCAGAATTAAGCATTCATAATCGGTTGTCCGCTAGGTTGTGAGTTAGTTTGAATAATTTGAAAATGCCCCGTTAATATAACTGCATATCAGCTTCCGGTACACATCTTCGGAGGCTCAAGTTCAATTCAATTCAGTACCCTACTGTCAGCAAAGATTTGTTTTTCTTTTATTAATCAACTAGATGGTCACCGTCATCATTTTAAACAATTTGTTAGCTTACGGCTATCCTTTGGAAGAGAATT
>JAQIXS010002856.1:0-20544 GCA_034700785.1 Rossiulus vilnensis
AAAAACAAGGAATGTGTGTAACATTTTTATTTTCGTGACACGATGTAACTGTACGGTTTATGAAAATTTAATCCAATAAAATACCCATGACAATAAAGCAACAAAAAACGAAACTAAATGTAGCTATGATCAAATTCTTTTTAAAAAATCGAAAAAACATTTCCATAAACAACAGGAACAAATATGTTTCCAGTTGGAATTCTGCAATTTTTAAATGTAAATATTAAAATGAAAACCCGCAAGACAATGAGAATAAAACCCAAAAAGTACAAAGTTTTAATACGAATAAAACCTCATTATTTAGAAATAGTATACGTACATTAATAATATTGATTAAAATATACCAATTTTTATATTAAATTGTGCGATTTTATTCTGCAAATATACCTATTTATAAAAATACTGATCAAATAACATCCAGTTTTCTATGAAACGAAATTAAAATTATTAAAATTATGCATGTGAATGATATTTCCAAAAAAATGATAAATTTGCAATGCATTGAATAAATAAATAAACTAACATTTTTATAGCGATTTAAAGAGAAAAAGAATATTTTATAGAATGCTATTGTTATTACAATTCTTATACAATAAATTATATAATGTCAAAATACAAAATTGTGCATAAAATGCCAACGTACAGCATTAATAAAAGCAATAATGTTGATGATGCATGTACATGTATAATTAGAGATTGAAATATAAAATAATATACTAAACGAACTGTGCCTGATTAACGTATACAATTAAATGAAAATAACTACTCCTTTGTATAAATTAAATTTTACAGCAGCATAAGTGTAATAGCAATGATGACAAAAATGATTTTTTTTAAACGAAAAAAAAAATCTGAATGCAAAGGGCTGAAAAGCCAATAGATTTTTAATAAAACAACATACAGAATATACATGTATATATAAAATAGCATAATACTGTTTATAGTTAATAATTTGAATATAAAATAAAGTAATATACTAAATTTGAATGGTATAATAAATACAATTAAAAATGCCAGCAACTAAAAACTATGAAGTCCCATTTTACATCATTAATAAAACTGTAATAATAATAATAATAATAATAATAATAATTTTTTTTTTTTTACAAAAAAAAATTGTACAATTAGTACACTTACATGCATAGACACTGGATATATACATGTAACATCGCTGGGTTTATAACAGTACCATTTGGTTTATTTTTATTTGATTAAATCAGATCATAACAATAAAACGCGTAGAATAATATTGTATTCCTGAAGTTAAAATAACGCTTAATGACAATTATGAGAATTTTTTTAATAAAATAAAAACATGAGTAGCGCTTATTCTGAAAAAGGAAATAAAAGCAAAAATTGCAATATTAAAAAATTGGGCGTTTAACGTTTTTAATGCCATTTTTTTTAAAAAAAAAAAACCACATTCGACGATTAGGGGTTTCTTGGGTTTGATGTCGATGCAATCTGAGCCTATTTATAGTGCATTATTTATTAAAACATGTTTATTAATGAAATAAAATATGCGGCGAATTCCGCCGCCGTCAATCTCCTTGTTTCATCCGAATATTTCTTTCCTCAAATTCAGTCGATGCACCAAATGCAATTAAGCATTTTTCTATTATCTCTCTTATACTTGTATGAAGAAAAGTGCAGGATTGGAGCTTTTAATAAAAAATAAATACAAAAAACACCCGCACCCTCCCCTTCCTTACCAAATCTTAATCTTCCTCCTCCTCATTTTTTTTTATTTTTTATTTTTATTTTCTTATTTTGCTTCGCATCGTACTTTAAGGCAAAAGAATGAGGAAAATGGCGGCGAGGGATTCCTGGAATGTCGAAATTTGTACAGGAATCTCTTGGCTGGGATTTTCCAAAGTCCTTTGGTCGGGGCGCCTTAATGGCAAGTAATGGGCTCGTTAGGGGACGTCCATAAAGTTTGCACATGGAATAGACGGGGGCAGTGGTCAGCAAATTGTAAAGTACGATTACTCCTGGTGGCACACTGACCAAAACAGCCCACTTCACACTCAGGTGGTATGTCATGCTATCAGGTCATTTGATCAGTTCTCCTAGAAGCCATCCATAAAGGACGTCCTGGAATTTTCATGATTTTTAGACTATGCCTTCTTCCTCTCGTCCGTCACTGTCCGGTTTTCAGTAACTTCCTCAGGCAGCCTCCGCCCTTCTCCACCCCGCCCCCCATACCTCGTCCCCTCGGTGACCTGTCCAGTCCTGTTTCAAATAATGTTTTTACATTGAAAAAAATAACATAACATAAAGCATGACGAAAGCTTGATACATAATTAGGCCTACATGTAGTGCATTTGATGGTAATGTTTATCACGATGTTGTTAATGAAATACAAATAATGAAGCAATGAGCCAAGAGTCAAGTCCTTGTACATGACCTTAACCCCTAATACGAAACACCCGAAATAAGATATAAATACAGCTGTTGTGTTAAGCCCGAACCAAAACGATACCCACCATGCACAAAAATTACCAATTTTTTCTTCAAATACTTACTATAATTGCTATTTATATTAAAAACATGTTATATTTGAGAGGAAAGCCCGTCTTCTGAGAATTTATTTCATTTTTCATAAATAAACGGAACATTTTCAAATTATTAAAAAATAACGGAAACCCTAGCGGACAATCAATTCTACACTGGGGAAAATACATTTAGCATTTATTGTAATTATTTCAAGCAGAAATGTGTATTTTTATCGGCTACTTCCGGCCTGATATTCGTTTTCCAGCGTGAACGTAAATACAGCTTCATTTCATTCTACTAAAGCCAACATAATTTAATATGAAAGCGGCTGTCTATAAGATGTATCTTTAGAGCTGCTCTCCCATTGGTCGATTCGGCCGCAGTTGTCATGGCAACCGGATATTGCGTCCTAGTGTGCCGCGGATCGATGAAGAGCCGCTGCTTATTTCATCATAAAACAGCCTCCCCTTAATCGCTGATATTTGCGCCCCTAAATCCTCCCCTCATCCTTGTCAATACAAATTTCAAAAATGCATAAGTATTAATACTTATATTTTCTGTAGTTAAGTTCCTTATTACATATTTTTCATAAAATGATAAAATGATACGAAATGATACAAACGTTAAATGCTTAAAAACGTTTTTTCATTTAATTGTTTTAAATTTCATGTAAAAGTATATGATACATATAATTCGTTTAAATACGGATGGCTATGTCTCGATATATTCTCTATTTTTGTTTAAATTCTATTTATAGAATGTGTATAAAAAATTTAAAAAATACAGTATTAGTACAGCCTGTAGTATTTTTTATTTACATTTTATATACATGCTGTAAATAAAATTTTAAAAACAAACACAATATATAGTGAATCTAGTAACTTAGCCTTCTATGATTAAATTGTTATTGCATTTTCTTTCCATAAATGTGTACAAATATTTGCAGTATGTAGGAATATGGATTATATTTTTTGCACATTTTCTTCATAAACTTATACAAAATATGCACAATACAGTATGTATGAAAACAGTAGTGTGATAGGTCAGTACTTAACGTTTCTAAATACTGCGTGCGAAGCACCCTCTCAGGGGTCAATATTTTGCCCCAAAATTTTAACAATCACAACAGTTTGTTTACCCCTCACCTCTTTTACAATCCTTTCCTCGAAAAACGGCCATATTTCGTGGCTTTTTTAGTATTTAACGAATACTCAAGTGACCCCTCACCCCCTCCCCCTCCCATTTACCCCACGGGGTCCCATCGCCCGTTTCGTTGAGTCCCAAAAAAATAAAAAGTCGATAAAGGGGTGACCCCATGGCACCCTCGGCGTCGTCTCTTGACCCTCGGCCAACTAAAACGCTATAAAAGTGAACTGACGTGACGTCATTAGCATAACTGACCTCTGGCCTGACCCCCCAACCCACCACCCCACTGCCGCTCATTTTGAATGCTCGCCTCGCTTCATTTATCAGGATTTTAAAGCCCTTTTCAAGTCCACGCACACTGAACTGCATTTCTAAAAAACGCTCAAAAAGACAGCAGCAAAATCCACTCTTATTATGTTGGCTAATCTCATTTCAAAGCCTCGTCGTTTTCTCCGCTGCCACCAGAGGACGCTGCCGTCAGCGAGGGCGCACGTGCAGCGGCGCGTGCAAAACAAAACAGGCGCACGAGATGTTGCGCGTGATCGAGCGTGAAATCGAACGCGGAGTGGGCGCCCCCTGACGGCCGTCCTCCTTAGTGGTCACTTAGTACCACAATGATTGGGGCGTTCTCATCATCACTCCTCACCAGCAGGGCTTGGAATCGATCCTCACCTTTGGGTACGAATTTTATACCTGTGTGGAAAGATCAGTGTACGTGCATGTCAGTTCAAATATACAGATATGTGGTGATATTATTTTTATTATTTATGGTAGTATTATTATTTAAGGCTTCACCAGGTGCAATTTTATTTTATGTATGGAATAAGCAAATAAGTACAGTAGATAAGGAAATGCATGTAATTCCTTATGCTTGTGTATAGAATGAAAATGCATCTGATGAAGCCATAAGGCGTAACGTTGTGATAAAACAAAATACTGGTTGAGTCTACATGTTACTATAGTTAAGAAGTTTAGTGATATTACTAAGCATGCTGATATCAGAAGTCCAAAAACCCACTATATGTAGTGCTATCAGTGCAGAATCCACAATGGTAGAATCATGGTACATGTAATATCAATAGAGAATCACATACTGATCTTTTCACCGGGGTATTTATATACAACTGCTCTAGATTTATTGACTCAGCTAAATAAACGATTTTCTCAATCGTTTTTTTTTTCAATGGGACCTAAGTAATTTTTTTATAATTTGAAAATATCTCGTTTATTAAAAACAAACTTGAAACAAATGTTATGTTGCCTCCGAAGACGGTTTTTTCCTCTCAGTGAAACCTCCTTAGATGGGCATTGGTAGTTCCATAACGGCTTTTTTTTTTCATGTATATCCCTTTGGATCTCTTAAACTACTTAAGCTAGGCAATCTGACTAAGTAAATCTTTCTTCTGCAAACCGTACCAACAGATATGTTGTGAGTTAGATGCAAAGAGAGGCACAAGTAAAAACCCCTTGTTTTTTTTTTGTTTTTTTTTCTCCCAACTCCGTCTCGAATTCATCCATCAAAACTGAGCTTAAGTGCAAATGACGTTTTCGAAAATGAAGTAAGACCCCTCTTAATTAGTCCTGAGAAGCCTATATTTTTATTTCGGGTTTTTGTTGTTCGTTTTTACATCCGTTTCGTTTTACCCAAATGACCTATTCGCGGCGCTGTTCCTCCTCCTCCTAACCCGAAATTGTTTTTGTTCCTTAAGTAAAACATTAACCGGTCCTTGTCTTTCTACCCCCTTATAATGCGTCCTAAATATAGACCTACTTTTAAATCTCAGTTTGCGTATGTCACACGTATGGCAGCATGGAAGCGTCCTGATGACCAAGATGGCGGCGATCTGGGATCTCTAACTCTAAAATCTTTCGGTTTGTGCATTTATTTGAAATGTGCAGAAAATTTAGAACCTGGATAAGTGGGAAATCTCTGTAGCTGCTATGCTTATAACAGTCCTAACGTTTTTCTGTGGAAAACCTCTATATCTGGGAATTTTTCAACCTCTTTTAACCCTTGTAAAATCATAACCATAGTGATATCAGTGTTGTAAATAAACTGATAGCATTAAAAAAAATTAGTGATATCAGTAGTACAAACATTCACGGTCACCATTCATAAAGTGATACCACTAATGTTATCATAGTGAAATCGGTATGTGATTCTCTACGGTATGTGATCACTATGATTCTATACTGATATCACTTTGTTTCTATACTGATATCACTGTTCATATACTTTTTTTGAGACTGTTGACATCAGTAGGCTTGGTGATATCAGTATTATAGTGGTTTTTGATGGTTATGATATAATATAAAAATTAATGGAAAAAGTAATTCGACTGTAATAGAAAGTTTTTTTATGGAAAACAACTATTAAATTGACTGAGGTTTTACCAAAATTAAGGAATTCGGTGAAAAAATTATTTTCTGTGCATTTGCAAGAGACCAGTGGCAAATATTGCTTGAAAATACATTTTTCAAGAAGCTAGAACATATTTCATAGTCCTGGACACTTCGAGAGAGGGGTGGCAGTCGCAATTAGCACCGCCTAGTGGCAACACGGTTGAATTAATATAAGCAAGCCAAATCCAATTATCGTTGTTTTTATTTTTTTTATCTGAAAGTTGAGCAAAATGTTCACAGTGTGTCGCAATGTTTGGCAGGTCATAGTGTCAAAGCGCCACCTATGGGCCATAAAGCATATAAATGGTCCAAAAGGTGACAGTTTCGGCTCATTATGAGTTTGAAAATGCAATCTGGCATCCATAACCCATACGTGTTTTTAGTCCGTGTTTTGCATCTGCAGTCACAGCTCCATCTATGACATTTTTTTTATTTAACATTTTTTTTGTACCTTAAAATGGCTGTTTTCTCATGCTTGAGACGGCCATATTGCTCGTGTTTTTTTATCTTCCATTTTCTCATCCCGTTTTAAGACATGATTTATGTAATGATCCCTTATAAATCTCCTTTTTTTGCCGGGTAATTTCCTCCCTCGTTAATTATCCTTCTCGCTTTTCTACTCGTCTCTAAGAGAGCACTTTTCAAATTTTTCAAATGTTTCGTTTTGATTTGCTTTGCAAAATAACATTCATTCCTCGGCGTAGCTCTTTTTTTTATTTCCCTCTTTTTCTCTCTCGCTTTCCTTCCTTCTCCATCGCTTTTTTTTTTTCCCACTTCAAATCCATCAAGTTTTAGTTGCTAGTTTTTTTGGGGTTTTTTAAAGGTCTATTAATTCTTGAGATATTTTCTTTTATTTTAAACCTTTGAGAGCGCTTTGGTCGTCGCTAGGCAACCAGCGCGTGCCGACCCGCGCATGCGCGGAACGAGCAAAGAAATTCGAACGAAAATATGGCGGCGTGAAGACGTCTCACTGAATTTCGCCTCAGATGTTTCCTCAATTAATTGGCGAAAATTTGCGAGGTGTAACAAACAGGTTAGTGATGCTCTCGTTAGCAATGCACATCTCTGCATTTTCTTTGCAAATGCTGTCTTCTTGGCAAAACGCAGTCTGTTCGAATTTACATTGTACTGGGAATTCGAATGGACCAATGGAATGAAAGCGTCTGTTTGTCGATTAATCTTTCCTGGCCCATAGCTCATTCGCCATCCATTGGGCATCATTGCGACTGTCTCTATACTGGAAGGCATAATCCATAAGCTCACTATCCCTGATTGGTTCTAGTTTTGAACAGATTGTAGCTCATGCTCAGCTTCGGTATACTGTGGAAATTGCTGGACATTTTTCTTCAATTGACACTCAAAATGAATGGGATATGTTTCTACATGTGCATGTGAATTCCGTCTAGGCATGTAGTTTTCTTGAATTTCTTTGAATGTAAGCACGAAAAGCTTGTACGCTATTGGTGTCCCTCACCGATAGTTCTCCCTACAGGGCCTGCATCGTCAATAATACTGTCAGTATCAATGCCCACTGACAGTAATAGTGATCGGTTAGCGGCCGTACTGTTGGAAACGTTGAAAACTGATTATTGTTCGGATGTTTAAGCTACATTAACTGATATGACATCGATACTGACGTCTTCAAATGGTTTTAATGGTTTTATGGGTCAAAATGAACGTCATTAATATGACATTTTGACGTCATGTTATGGGAAACATGACATTATGTGGACCTACCCAAATGGAATATATGGTAAGACTAGAAAATTGGCCGCAATTTCACTTATTTGGTCATAGACGTCCATAAATATCCTTGTACAGAAGGCACTATATATTTTGCAGTATTACATATGAACATATACTGTATGGCAACATACATGTACATGTATTTATAGATATGGTCGTACACGTCGTTTTATGTAAATGCCTGGAAATATATATATATAGTAACTAGCAATATATTAAAGTTTAAATTTTATTATAATTATATTGCGATGTGTTACATTAGGGAAATGAGCAGTAATGAAATTGTCCTTAGTAGAAAATGTAATATTTTCCTATACATGTATATGGTCGAGTATATTGTATAGGAATGTGTGTTCCATATATTGTTTCAATTAAAATAGTCATATAACATTTTCTGTATTCGGCCGTCCATAAAGGACGTCCATCATGCAATGGGCTTTTTGACACCCCCCACCCCCTCCGCTCCTACTTTTTGGGATGTAAATGGTAAGATCAGTATGAATCAGTACGAATGTACTGATATGTGGTGATATTAGTGATATCACTAAGCGTACTGATATTAGTAGTCCAAAAAAGTACAACCACCAGGGTATATAACCTCTAAACTTGTTGTTAGATCTACAGTGTACATGTTTTCATCAAGCTATTCAGTTTTTTCCCCTCTCCTAAAATACGATTTTTATGCACTTGATGCGTTATGGTTTGGCACTCTTTAAATGTCAAATGTTTATTTGGACAAAAGCACGTCATTTTGAAGTCGAAAATAGCCCAAAAACTAATGTCATGGTGTCCTATCATGAGCAACAACCCCTTACCACTGAAGACCCGGGTTAAAACCCAAACACGTGTAAGAGACAATTTTTTCGGGAGACGCAGAAAAAAGAAGGGTTTTTTAATGACTTCCTGTTCTGCGGAGTCATATTTCCTGTATGTAGACTGTCGCGAGGGGCACAAATACGTCATGGGTGTGGGCACGAGACCTCTCCCGCGGTGATTATCTGTCACCCTCAGAATTCGACCCCAGGGTCAACACCACATGTAGACGCACTACTGCAGCGCCCCCACGCACTTATTTAACGGGTGCAGCTACACCCAGATTACTTTTCAATTTTTTTTTGTAAAACTTTTATTTATTTTTTATTGTGACTGGCAACTGAGTTTTTGAAAGTATCGCTTTCAACTACGTGTTGCATTTTTAGCCGTTGAAATTCAAATGGTTTTTTGTTGTGTACTTTCAGGGGCCGTCCATAAAAAACATGTTTTAACCTAGACTTAACCCCAATGATTCTAGTGTAGTCCGTAACCGTCCGAATTGACATGTTCCACTCCCGCTCATCCTGGTATGACGTTGATTAGTTGATTTGGACAAATAATGAAGTAATTTCTCTAGATAGAATCAGATTTCACCAACATTTGCAGTCTTTTATTTTCACGCTAAATGACAACAATTTGCAATCTGAAATAATTATCATTTCCACTTAACATGACATCATTTGTGCGTAACGAATGTAGTTTATTTTAGCTAATTCGACGAAAGTTTAGATACAAAAAATGAGCGAAAAACTGATATCATTATGCCACTAACACGTGCCATCACATTTACTCATTTAAAATGACGTCAAAATGCAATTTCCAGTGCATGTAATGTTACATTTCCCCATAATTATCAAAGCCAAAATTTACAAAAAACATGTACCATAACAATTTTTAACATAAATATTGGGCATCGGTTTTTGCTGACCCCGAGCCGCACACCCCTTTGCCAGCCTAAGACGTTCTTTATGGCCAACCCCTTAACCAAATATAGACTCTGGGATATCTGGTATATATTCTGTTACTACTAAATTTTTGGGCATTGGGTTCACCGCCAGTTGTTCCTCTCGTTGCCTGGATGTTTGTTGTTGAGCCACCCGGGTGACTCGTGTCGAAAGTTGGTTTACTCAACCCCGGTGACATTCTGGTGACATTTGGGGTGAGGCGATGTGACAGGGGGCGCCTCTGGTGCTGTGCCAACAAACGTTGGAATGCTCGTCAGCTAACGCTGTTTAACGTTCGCCAGTGACATGACTTTGATGGGGATCGAGAGACTTTTTTTTTGTGTTTGTTAAATTATTTTTGGATGAATCGGAACGCCCGTCACCTATCGTTGACAGCGGCATGTCTTGTGGCGCCACCTAGCGCTGCTCTACACCCTAACCCTTCCCAGAATAAGGCCCTTCTTATGCGGCACAGTGACGTTATATTATGTTGAAATATGACGTCATTTGGTGTTGAAGTAATTTGACGCACATTCACTGACGTGATTTTTTTAACATTAAACACAACCCCTAAATAATGCCCAACTTGCAAAACCATTTTCACATTTTTGCTTCAAATACTTACTATAATTGATGGATTTATTTTCCCCAGTGTAGAATTGGTCGTCCACTAGAGTCTGAGTTGTTTTGTATAATTTAAAAGTGTCCAGTTTATTTCTAAAAAAGTTAAATAAACTGGTATTCAACCTCTGATGTCCATGGTTTCATTGAAAGGGCAGCCCTGTTTTCAGGGGTCGCATAGCCGTTTTCTTTTCAAGTTTTATTTCATTTTTTTGTTTTTAAATAAATAGGACATTTTTAAATTAGTGAAAGACCAAATCTTCACTGGGGAAAACAGATTTAACAATTGGTTTTTTATAGCAAATTGAACACTGATTTTAAAATAAATTTAGCAAGTAGGCATTTGAAGCAAAACTGTTTAATTTGTTTGCATGGTGGGCATCATTTTGAGTCGGGTTTAATATTTTAATTAGAAGATGAAAATTCCAAGCGACATAAAATAGATGTCATTGATGCAAATTTTCTCGTCATCTAATGCGGCAATGTGACATTTATTTTATAGAGACATTTAAAGTCATTTGGTATTGAAATAGGCTGACACACTCACAAAAAGTGGAAAACTATGTAACTATTTTTTTATATTAATCTTGAGTTATAAGTCATGTTTCTACGCTTTTGATTTCTGCTTGGGTTTCGCACCTATATCCGGGAATTGTGCTTCTGCCACCAGGGGGCATAAGCGTTCGCATTACGGATGACCTTTTCAGGGGTGACAAGTTGTTTTCCAAAAGCGTTAGGTCGCGGTTTTTCACATGTTTTTTTTCGGTCTTTATCATATTTATTATTGTTATTATTTGTGCTTTTTCTCTGCCTTTCAGTAATCGTGTGTGAGTTGCTAGAACGGGCGCCAGGGGGAGCGTGAAAGGAGCGCTCGCACCACGCCCTCACGCGGCGAATGCTGGCAGCCGGAAACAATATGGCGGTGGGGGGTGAGGCGCGGCCCCCTCCCCCTCTTACCCCCTAAACCCGTCCGCACAATGAGGCGTGATCGACAGCCGATGATCGATTAAGGGGCGATCTGGCCTCCCCTGGCGGACGAATTACAAATGATAAATGATAAGGGATGCCCCCTGGTGGTGGTGGCAGCCCAACCACTCGGTTCACACTTTCGCGGGGTCAAGGGGCGGACGGAAGAACAACCGAAACTGACGAATTCTTGCGTCCATTGTCTCCATGCGAGGTGTTACCCACAATACATCGCGAGGGTCAGGGGTCACCCAACCCCCCTTTTCCATCAACGAATTGGACTGAAACGACCTCTGACATTTCACGGATATACCTGACTCCCTGTGACTGATCCAAAAAACTGAAAATTCCGTAAGATATCATTGAGTACAAATTTCCTTATACGTTCTGGAAATTAAGTCATCGATTGTAAAGTCATTGACTGAAGTGCCTAGAAAAGTCCCTGAATTTTCATCGTTTGAAATGTCCATGAAAGGTCATTGATCTATTGCTGATTATCTTCAAAATCCTTGAAAAGGTCATTGAGAGTGTCCCAAAAAATCCAATAAAAGTCATCAATTAATTGATAATATTCATTTAAATTTCAGAAAAGCATTGATTGTAACTTGTTTATTTTTTCAAAAATCCGTGAAAAATCATCGATTGAAAAGAAGGTCCGAATGAAAATCGTCTTCAACGTCCTTGAAAAAGTCATCGGTTGAAATAAACAATTGAACTTTCAAGAACTTTTACGGACCCTGTCAATCGATGATTTCTCATGGATTTTTTAAATGAACTTCACAGACAACTTAAAATCAATGACTATTAAGGACATTTAAAGACAATTTTCATTGAAAGCGTTTTCATGAAATCAACTGAAACTAGAAATCAATGGCCTTCACTGTCTTTTCAAGGTTTTCAAAGACAAACAATGTTATGCTTTTTCAGTAACTTCAAAAGCACATTTTCCATTGAAAAAGCCTTTGGTCACTCGCGTTGCATCACGGGTAACTGCGATTGGTCACGTGGTCTTTGCGTACGCCACCTGTCGTCCACATTTGTCGAGCGAATTGAGACGTATCTCGTTATGTAAGATAAGAAAACGCTAAGAGACTTCCCGCTGGGGGGCGCCGCGTTTTTCATTGTTCCTTCCCAAGGGTGGCAAACGAAGAAAGGACTCAAGAGGACCAGGGGTGCGTGGGGACCATTGACTACCCTTGACGCATTTGGTCGTTGACGCCTCCATCTTTTATCCGACGTGTTTTTTTATGACTAGATTTCCGCTAATGAATTCACCGCGAGGGGGCGCCCCCTGCGTGCGCATTAAACATGACAGTGTCCTGTCTGCCTGAGAAAATGTCTCGTAAATCGTCGCTTACGTGGACATAAACAAGAAGGAATTACACCTTTTGGTATGCGGATTCGCAAACGGCAGCTATTTTTTTGTTTTTTGTTTTTTTATTGCATTTTATTTATTTTTATTTATTTATTTTTTGGTAGAGGGAGGCGCGTTTCCACCAAAGTTTCTTCGTTAATTAGGGTTAATTGGCCGATTGATTAATCAACGCCTCATTTATTAGGGGGCACAGCGATGCTCAAAAAACAATCGATGAACCTCAGTTCATTGAATTTTTTGAGAAGTTTGTAACGTATTAATTTATTTGAACGTATTTTTATAAGTGATGAGTTTTTTTAAAATTTAGTCAGTATTTTACGAACTGGTTTGATGCCAATTTGATCCGAAATTTATTTACGAAAAAATGCCATTGAATGGACAACTCTTATGAAGTTTTATTTAAAAAAGCAAACTTTGTGTCGTTAAAAATCAATTTAAGTCCTTGAAAATATTCTACATTTTTTTTTTAAAAAAAACGAAATAGTTTAATGTCTATTTGATTCGTTTTTTTAAATATCCAAAATCGACAGCTTTGTTTAAGATGAGTTTAAAAAGCAAATGTTAATGTCGTTATACCCCAATTTAAGTCCTTGAAAAGTCATTGATTTCAAACATTGAAAAATCTCCTTAAATTGGTAAATGTGTTTAAAATGGGCTTAAAAAATTCTGCGAACTGTTTGTACGAAAATGTTTGAAAGAAAGCCAATGTGTCACGTGTAACAAAATGTGTCATGTTGTTAGCTTGAATTCCAAGCACCATCCTCTCATACTTGTTTCAATTTCTGCTTTTCCTCCCCCCTTTACTTTTTTTTTAAATAAAAAAAAACTTTAAATTGTTCGCATATTCCGTCAACTTCTTGAAATAGTCGAAAGGAATGAGTGACGCAGGGTGTCAGTCATATTTTCATTTGGCGTGACAACAGAGTGTCACAAAAAGTGCCAAAAAAAGGACATTTGGGAGGCACGTGGTTGTTATACATACATGTACATGTATAGGACAGAAATGCGAGGAACGAAGCTGAAGCGCCTTGGCACATTCTCCACTGACGTCCCTGTCTGTCCTTGCTGAAATTCTGTAAAACAGGTCATTTAAGTCAGTGAAGTCCTTCGTAGTGTATTGATTTAGGTCCTTAAAGTCAATTCACATTTAGGTATTAAAGTACTTGAAAGTCAGAGATGGAAATTTGCGTCATTAAAGTCATTGATTGGTGTTTATGGCATTAAAGGCATTGATTGAAATTAGGTCCTTAACAAGTTAACATTCTATAATTAAAATGTGGACATTAAAGTAATTGAAGTCAAAGACGGAAGTTTATATCGTTATAGTCTCCCTTAAAAGTAATTGATTGATGGAAACTCTAAACCATCAATGTCCTTAAAAAGTTATGAATTAAACTATCGATCATTCAAGTCATTGATAAATAATAAAAAATGGAGATTACCTCATTACAGTTCTTGAAAATTGAAATTCCATAGACCATAGAAGGAATTTCTCATTAAAGTCATTAATAACGAAAATTTCCATCTATGGCTTTTCAATGACTTTAATGACAGACTTCATTCAATTATCTGATATTTTTCGTAATTAAAGCCCTTGGTAAAAAATTACTTTTACAAAGTTCTAGAAATAGAATATTCATTCATTGAAATTTTCGTCATTAAGGTTTCCTTCAAATTTCCTTAATGAAGCACTCTTGAGAAAAAAATATGTCAATAAAGTACAACAGTCACTGACTGATATTTAGTCATTAAAGTCCTGGAAAAGTCATTAAATCCTTGAAAATCCATCGATTCGTCTTTTCCGAATGCCGTTGGACACCACGCTTGGAGACTTTTCTCCGTAGCTTCAAGGAGGACCCCTAGCGTTGGACCAGAATCGCATTCCTTCCGGTTGTCGTCGGCCATTTTGTTTCTCCTTCCGCTGGTGATAGGTGTCAATTCGATGTCAGATTCCTGAAATGGCCCCAGGCTCAGAGGTGAGAATGTCCCCTAAGGTCCATCCAGGCAGCTGGAGACATTCCTCAGACGTGGGTGACGTTGAACGACTTCCGGTTGCCCCTTTTTGTTTCTTCGCTCGGTTTGTTGAAAGGTATTCTGACCCCTATCTTCGGTCTGACGCGACCTTTGACTCCTCCCAACACCCTTTCATACACAAATGGAATTTCAAACCTTCGCTTCCGATCGGCCATTTTCTCTACTTCCTTCCGTTTTGAGAGGCTGCTTCTTAAAGCACGATGGATCGGAAGGAACGACCGGCGACAAGCAGCGCCCCCTCGCGACGTCCAGCGATTTAAAAATAAATAAATCGTAATTGATATACATGTAATCTGCCAAAATTTATTGTGGAAGAGCTTCACATCGTGATATATATATGTACAACCAATTTTTTTTGTGTTTTTATTTGTAATTAGAAATCATGCAATTGGCCAAAATTATAGCCTACTTTAGAAACGTAAACCTCGATGGGCTTTTTCAAAAAAAAAAAAAAAAATACATTTTAGTTGAAAAATAACAAATTGAATTAATCAGCACTACAGATGTTGTAGGTTTTTTTGAAAATCTAGATTACTAATCGTCACCTGACGCCATTTATGGTCGACCCTTGCTAATTAAGCGTGTTATTGGCTGCTGCCTTTTAATTAATAGCTCGGTTGGGGGCCAAGATCATGCGCCTAAATGGTTTGTACAAATTTGATTTCCGCTTTGAATAATGCCGAGGGCCCTTGGGCGTGTGGGGTTTCCCCTTATCTCTCTCTCTCTCTCTCTCCCCTATATATGCTCTCGGTTTTTATTCATTGATCCTTTTATGAATTCCCCTCTGCCTTCGTTTTATTGGACATTTTCGATTACGATTTTCGCCCATTGTCATCATTGTCCTTTAAAGCTGTCCAGTGGCCACTCTGTATTTCAATATTGTCCAAAGACCCCCTTCTAGTGTCTATCCACTCTATATTACTTTTCAAAACATATTGTCAGGGGCTGACGCGCCGCGTGAGGTGAAAGGTCATCCATCATGCGAACACGTGACTGCTCTCAAAACCTTGTCCTTCATCCCCCTTACCTCAACCCCCTTAAATAATAGATTTTCAGGAGCAGATTTGCGACTTACATGTAGGTAAAAGGATGGCCTAAAATTGTACACACAAAAATCTTGGAAAAACATAATTGAAGAATTACAATTAATGGGGGATGTGGGGTTGCCAAACCATAACGTATCAAGTGCCAATACATCTTCAATAACTCTTCAGGGGGAGGGGTTCAACTGAATGATTTTGTCGCAATTGTCCCATAACGTCGTATGTGCCATGCGTATTGCACCCCTGATAAACGTTTGAAACACCCACTTCTCTTGTTGCAGGTAGGGCAGCAACATATTGATGGTACCCTGGTGGAAAGATCAGAATATGATTATCTACTGATATCGCTATGATTGTACATGTATACTGATATCAGTGACATAGTGTTTGTTTAGACTACCGATATCGGTATGTTTATTGATATTACTATTTTTTTTTTACTAATATCACCACATGTCAGTATATTTGTATTGATCCTTCAACCAGGGTAGACATTTCGTATTATTGAATATGGAAATAAAGCTGGGAATATTAGTGATATTATGACGTCAGTTTTTAGTATTTTTTCCCTACTCTAAATGACGTAGGCTAATTTTTTGTCCAAATTAATCAATGCTAACTTTTAATATACAGGAATATACAGCCTTTATCCCGCTATTTCAAAACTATTTTTTGGGAGATTTGAGGGGGTGGAGGTGGTACCGTGACAACGTAACTGCGACGTAATTCGAGTCCCCCTCTATCGGTTGGGGTTTCCCCTTAAGCATCAGGCGCTTCGCCTAAGTCGATGTTTGCCCTCAAACACCTGCATTTGGCGCCATCTTTAATCCTGGTATCAAAATTACAAACTGCTCAATTTTCACGCTTTAATAGGGGCTGAAGAGGCCCCTGCCATTTAGTACCTTTCAGCACTTTAATACCCTGAGGGGGAGGGGATAGGACCCTCGTGTAAGGGGGAAAGGGGGAACGCCTTTTCATCATTATTGTTATTATTATGGGGATCTGGTGCTGACCATGGCGTCGCATAATAGGGAATTAGGATGGCCAATGGTTATTAATGGCGGCGTTTTGCACGTGCGACGCACGTGTTCCCCCTCCTACCCCCTCCATTAACACCCCCCCCTCCCCTTCCACATTTATCCCCTCCATTAAATTCACGTCATTTTTCATGGACCTTGTACTACGTGTATAAAGTAATAAAATACCAGAGCCAGGCGATGGTAATAAATGATAAGATTTAATCAACCTCTTCTCATCGTGGTTGTGATGAGTATCGTTTATGATCATTTATGATGATGATGATGACCACGGTGTGGTCGCCAGTCGAGTGTCAAAGTTGCAGTCGAAAGTAAATAGCTTGCAGGGATGTGATGTGTGACATAGCTTGATGGTGCTATGTGACCTCATGACATGAATATAATTCCTGTGGCATCATTTCATTTGTGTGACATGTGCGTGTAGTTTCTCAAACATGTGATTTCTTAGATATTCAGTATCATTTCTGTGACAAATCTTTCTGATATAGTTTCTCTAACACATCTTTCTGATACAGTTTCTCTAACACATCTTTCTGATACAGTTTCTCTAACACATCTTTCTGATATAGTTTCTTTAACAAATCTATGTGATACAGTTTCTGTGACAAATCTTTTGTGATATAGTTTCTCTGACATATCTTTCCTGATATAGTTTCTCTAAAATATCTTTGTGATATACATATACATGTAGTTTCTGTGACATATGTTTGTGATATAGTTTCTGTGTCATATCTTTGTGATATAGTTTCTGTGACATATCTTTGTGATATAGTTTCTGTGACATATCTTTGTGATATAGTTTCTCTAACATATCCTTGTGATAGTTTTACTAACATGATGTGAGTGCTATGTCATATGATTATGTGACATAGTTTTTTGACAGTGCGATTCCTGAAACATCTTATCATTTCTGTGACAAAATGTGATTTCTGAGACATAACCTTATGTGACTCATCATTTATGACTTCATATCTTTATGTGACGTATAGCTTATCTGACGTCACATTTGTCCGAAACAGTTACTTGTAGTTACTGTGAAATAATGTAATTTCTGAGTTATCATATCTTTATGTAACTTATAGTTTCTCTGACATCGTATCATTTCTGGTACATACACTTTTACATGTAGTTTTGGGACATAATGTCATTTCTGTGACATGTACATGTAGTTTCTCTGGCTTTTTATTTCTGAACCATCGTATGATTTCTCTGATATAAAGTAATCTCTGCATGTAACATCAGATAATTAGTGAATTAACATCGTGTCACGCTTGTAACATGATGCTATTTCTTTGGCATCATGTAATTTATGTGACTTCATATCGCCACAAGAGTTTGGGATTTGCGACATACCACCAAATATCTGGAAGTCTGCATATGACAAGAATTTGAAAATTGGCCATTATTTTTATCCTTCCGTGGATTCTCGAAACTTAATAAAACTACGATGGCATTTCCTGGGAAAAAAGTTCTGAAAAAAACAAACAAAAAAAATGAATAAAATCGATTTTGATTGACGGATACTGCTGCATCAATATTTCGAAATGAAATCGATATTGTTCTTATATTTGAGGGTTTTTTTTGTATTATTATGAAGAATGTCTGTCCTGTTGTCAGGATGCAGAGGTACAGTTTTGAAGATATGGACTCAAAACGTTTGCAGGTCAATGGAGGGGGTTACTACCCAGGTCTTAGGGGTACTGACCACGCCCTGGGTCCTAGGGATTCCATATTAGGCGTTCTAGGCAACATTGTTCTCTTTTTAAGGGGTGGGGAGTAGGAGAGGTCAATTTGGAAAGTCCATCTATGTTAAAAATAAATTGACTAGTCAGTTAATTAGCGTTTTCTGTTCGGTGCCCAAGGACTACTTCCGGTAAAGATGGCGGCCCAGAAACACTTTAAAAGCGTAACTGATGCCGATTTCGGTTCGCTCCTGACTCGTGTAATCAGCCTCGTTGAAGTTTAAGCCCCTTGACCGTTCCGTCATCGTCACCAAGGACCCCCATATACCCTTCCCCCAAAAAAAATCTTAAAAGAAAGCCAACCAACAAAAAATATGACAAACTTAAGAATGATGTTCGCAGAAATGTCAAAAGAGGCGAAGTTAAAAAAAAGGTGACGAATGACGCAGGAAGCGTTTTGGTGAGGGGCACCAAGGGGTGGGGCTAATATTAAATA
Organism: Rossiulus vilnensis; assembly: GCA_034700785.1. NCBI lineage: Eukaryota > Metazoa > Arthropoda > Diplopoda > Julida > Julidae > Rossiulus > Rossiulus vilnensis. The sequence goes on from JAQIXS010002856.1 coordinate 18,803, forward strand.
TGAGGGGAGGGGTACATTAGTGTTAATTGTGACATTCTAGGGCTTTCCTCTTGAGGGATGATTGCTCATTAAAGGGCTGACGAAGAAAGTGACAAGCACAGCCAGCACCCGATATACGTTTGATGAATTAGGGATGGTTTATTCGATATACGTCCTTTGTATTTTCGCTTAACGTCATTTGAGCAGAATCGAACACGTTAGGTTTTTTTTCAGACTATCAATTTAGAATCAGCTTATTTTTTTTTTTTTTAATAAATTTATTTTAATAGGATTCTGTTAGTGATATTTGCAAATTATTTGATAGGATTATTTATTTATGAATCGATAAATTTATTTTTAACATAATTTTTAGGATTAACTTTTCTGATTAATTTATTTTTTTTAGTTGAAATTGAATTTAAAGTTTTCGACTTAATTAAATTGAACGTTAGTTTTTAGGATTAATGTATTTTCGATTTAAAAAAATATTTATTCCTAAGATTCTTAATTTTTTATTTGGAATATTTTTAAATTAATCAATTTCGTAGGACTTTTTATTTAGGATTCAGTTTTAATGTTAATTTATTTTTTATGATTAATTTGTTATTTAGCGTTAATTCCTTTTTTTAAATATTTTTCTTCTATTAGTGGAATATTTTAGGATTTAAATATTTATTCTGATGTATTTTTTAAAATTAATTTAGTTTTAAGATTAATTTATTTTTAGGATTGACTCATTCTTTCGAATTAATTTAGTTTTTCTTAGCTTTTTTAAATCCATTTTAATTTGTGTTGGAAAATTCTAATAAATTATCATTAATCGCCGATTAACTTTAACGGAACCCTACGCAGTTCGCTTATTCCGCTTTCTGAAAACTTTCTATTTTTTAGTTTGTTTTTACGTGCTATTTTCGCAAGAATTGAGGCTGTAATTTATGCAAATGAGTCGCAATTACCCAAAATGCATCGGCGGCTGAATTACTGAAATTCCTCGCCGCGTAACTTTTAATTAAGACGTTGTTAATTATGGGCGTGTCACGCGTTCGTTGCGCGGATTTAATTAATTTCATTTAATTGTGAGTTTAATGGTAAAAGGGACATTTTTTGAGAACAAATGATGTGGCGCGTGTTAGGAGGAGAGGAGGGTGTTTATTCGGCGATTAACTAACGATCAAGTGGTAAGTTTAAACAAAACGTTCAAAATCGACGTAATCGTCCGTTAAGCCAAAGATGGGTCAATCCACCATTTGTTCAGTTTTTTAAACCAGATGGAACTGCATGATTCAATCTCCAATACTGAGGTTAAAAGACTACGTTATCATAAAGACTTAATCATCAGTATGTGTGGATATTTTCAGTACTAGCGAATTAGCGATCGCAATGGGTCAGTGTTACTGCCAGTATTAAATTATTTAACGACAGCGTATTCTGTCTTTAGATCTCAGATACTGAATCTCGACGGTTAAATTGTCCGAATTAGTCAGTATTAAACATCCTGTTAGCATGTCCTGTTACTGACAGTACAGTGTATTATCAATCGTGCATGGTCAACATGAGCGAAGTGTATCTTTTACGCCCAATCATTAATCCGACTGTGTTACTTAATAATGCATTTTCATTCTGTCAGTATTTACTGATATTAACAGTATTATTGATTAATCGAGGTCAGCATCTCTTCCAATCCCTAATACTGAGGTGATCGAATCAGAAATCCTCAGAATCATCAAACACATATCAGTATTACTGTCAGTGCCTAGTGTCTC
>JAQIXS010002857.1:0-20538 GCA_034700785.1 Rossiulus vilnensis
ACCCTTCCCCCCCCCCCCACAGGCCCCTTAAACCGGGTTAAATCGGGCTGCTCACGAGTATCACTTGCAATTGTAATTTCGGACAACGCCCACCGTACATTCACAAAGGCTTTCCTCCCCCCCCCCCACTAATGGCCAGTCGAAACTTATTTTAAAACTGCGACGAATCAAGGTGAAATTAAGGTGGGTTTATAATGGTGTACACACGTGTGTATGGTTAGGAAAACTAAGACTCTTTGAGGGACAAGTTGACAACATCTGGAAAGGTTAGCATATTCCAAAAGTGAATTTTATGAGGAAGGGAACCCCCGTGGGTTTCCCTTTGGGTCAGCCTACGCAAACACGGCGAAAATTCCACAGACCTGGGGGGGGGGGTGAGTGTGTGAGGGATGTCAAACCCGAGCAGGGAAGGGGGGCTCAAATCCCAACCAGCAAGGTGCGATCACGTGGGGTTGGGTGTGGGAGCGCTTTCAATTACGATGACGGGGGAGTGTGGAAAGGACTTTTCGTCCAATCAGAGGCTAGATGAGTTCCCCTTGGGGGGGAAGGAGGACATGAGGTGGTGGTGGTCCGTGGTGGAGGTACCTTGTTTTTTGACGATGGGAAAAGGCGGAGGAGGGCCATGTGGCGAGCGTCATGTGGAACGCACATGTGACCGGGGCGACCTGTTACCTAGGAGACCTGCTTTGATGATTTCCACATGTGGTCGATAGAGGAGAATATCTGAGGGGGGCCACCCCTTACATCCCCCCCTCGGTTAGGGTTAAGGTGCGCTTTCAACCATCCTGGATCACATTTTGCCCTCTCGGTTTGGGCAGAAAACGGAAAATGTTCCCAAAAAATGATAACCATAACTACACCGGGGGCAATTTCGTCGAATTAATACAGGGTGAACACCAAATCCCGAAAACGAAATTCCTGAGTTTTTCCAGTTTGACAAAAATATTTTATTGACTAGTTTTATAAACCATTTAAATAGCAGCGAATAACTTTCACAATCAAGTATAGAATATATGTCGTGAAGTTTAGTATATCAATCATATTGCCCCCAGGTATAAGGGTTACACCCCCCCCCCCTTAATGCTTTGGTTGTTGCTGTTGTTGTTTTAACGGTGGTAACGAGTGTGACATTGAACAAAAAAATAAACTGTGAAAGTATGATAGGCCTACGTAATAATTTCCTTTCGTTTTCCAAGAGTTCAATTTCTGTGCTTAGTTTGAAGATTATATTTTTAATATATAGGCCTATAAAAAAACAATAAAAGTAGACATTGAAAAATTCCAGGTTCCAATTCAATATTCCTTGTATCATTAAAAACTATAAATGTGTTTTGTTCAGCGAGTAATAATGTAATAATACTAATTTTAATTATTCCATCATTTGGAAAAGGACTGCATACACAATAAAAGTGTTTTTGCAACCATCAACTTATCCCTTTCTGGGAATAAACTATTATTATTATTATTATTAACACTTACACAAAGTCCTGCCAATAAAAATAAATAAAATATCGTTAATATTACAAATGCATGGTCATGAAATTTCTTTTTAAAAAAGATCAGATAGCCAATTGAAAATCGGAATAGATCGTTCAGTGAACAATTTATACACGTTTATAGTGACAGGGGTAATAAGGGGCATAAAGATGTCCCAAAAATTAAATGCAAATAGGTTTGCTATTGTTTTAAATTTGTGAACAAAACATGCTGAACAAAATACATTTTCCATCAACACGTTTAGGTTAGGTACTGATCAGCGTAATTAGATTTTTATTTACGGCCCCTAAAACGCTCGAATAAAAACGAATAAAAAATCCCACCCCCTAAAAAAAACCTGTCGTTTTTTAAAAAAAAACTTTTTTTTGCCTCGCTTTGTTTTCGTCACACGCGATTTACATTAATTTTAAAACCTTTTTAACCGTACACCATCTCAGCCCGGGCTAAGGGGCCCCGCGCAACCCTTATCGTCCCCACTCTTCCCATTTATTTCAATCTATGCAAATTCTTCCTTTTTTATTTATTTATTTTTCTTTCTCAGCCAACATTTATCTCTTAAAAGGTGTTTTGTCTCGCAAATGGAAATGCCCTTTAACCGGCTTTTTTCCCCACCCTAAGAAGTGCCCCTAAAAACTCGCCCTTTTCTTTTTATGCAAGGAAATTATCCTAACGAGCCTCCAGGGGTCGCCCTCGGTCATTTATCACTCAATCGGAAAACACGCCTAAAACTCCCCCCTTTTAAATACTTTTTATTCAAATAGGTCTTTATTTTAGTAGATCTTTTCGCCTTACTCCTTACCACCAACCACACCCTCAAAAAAATACTTCCAAATTCCCCAAACGGACCTAAAAAAAACGAAGCTTTTTATCCGCCATATCAAAACCAAGAAATTCAACATCGACGTCGTGTGGGGGCGCCACCTGTTCAAAACCTTAATCGGGACTAGCAAATTCACCTAATAAAAAAATATACACATTTTATACTAGCTTTTTCATGTGTATAATTTTCCGACTTTTCCCATATAGTGTAATTTTGTAAATTTTATATACATGTATGACAAGATAAGTGTCCATTTTCTTGAATGAAATAGATATTATTATTATTTATTATTAAAACGTAACACGGATTAAAGAAAGCTCTTAAAAGAAAGCCATATAAAACTTAAAATAAAACTTTAGGCTCATCCCTATATCGAAATTTCAAAGTTTAGCAGAAAAGATTTAGGAGAAATATCGCTCTAGAAAGGGTTCACAGGGGTGTTTCGACAAAATCCCTACAGGGGTTATGACCTCAAAGGTAAATTCCTAGAAACTTTTACTGGAGTGTTGCAATTGGTAGGTGCATTTTTTTATACGGAGTCCAATTCGGCTTTCGAATCTTTTTCTATTTTAAAATCAAACAGGATAAAAATAAAAAAAATTTAAAAAAAAGAAAGGCATTGCAAAGCAAAGAGCATTCAGGTCAAAACGGCGTCGTGCTAAAAATAGGTCCAAAAAAAACACAAAAGAAATTCACGACAGACTGAAGAATCAGAAATGTGTTTGTGTAAAAAAAAATTTTAAAAAGCGCATTACGAAAGCTAGGTGGCGCTTCGGACGCGGGTCAAATAACTCGGCTCTTTAACGGGGGGGATCGAAAGCTTAGCGACCCACCCGGGTTTTTACGGCTGGGCCGTAAAACGAAAACAAAACTTTAAAAAAATATAAAAAAGCCAAAAAGATTAAGGAAAAAAACACAATGTGCGTGTGTGTAATTTTGGAAAACAAAAAAATAAAAAAAAAATAAAACGGGTTAAAACCCGAGTTTAAGGGGGCCGGAATTAGCGACAGCTGCAAAAGGGAATCCACTATAAACACCCAGAGGTGCGAAAAAAACAAAACTTTTAATACTTTGTTCAGACAGGTGAAACGGATAAATAAAACGTTACGAGCCTAGAAAAAAAAAAAGTTTTACGGATATTTTTTTAAAAAAACCTAAATTAAGAACATTTTCTCTGATTTGAAATATACAGGACAGGATAAAATATTCTAAATATGAAAATGTAATACTACGAATTTGGGAATATAATAATATTATTACAATGATAATAATAATAGTATATTTCAAAATATACTATAAATCCAAATTCGCGATATTACTGGTATATTATTGGGTGTATATTTGAAATTATATTACTCAATATATTTTAAAATGTATTCTGCCATATATTTTATAACTATTTTTTAATAATTTAACACGTACGTCCGAATATATTTCAAGATATATTGCACGCAATATAATTTCAGATATATATATTTCATTATGTACTACGAGTCCAAATTCGTGATATTTCCAATACCTTGATGGGTATACATCTGAAACCATATCACTCGATATAATTGAAAATATATTCTGCCAAAATATTTTAAAACCATTCTACAGATTCACGCAATAGCATTACATAGTTTTATGCTAGGTTGACATATTCACGTTACGTCAGAATATATTTTAAGATATATTACGTAACACGCACTGTACTGAAAAGTCCCAATTCGTGATTTTTATGGTACATGTATATATATTTCTATCGCATTAACGTTGTATATTTTTAGAATAAAATTCGTAACGTATCGTCTTACGTATTCTGAAATACACCCAATTTATTGCGTGTGAACCCAAACCTCAATCAAGTTGGCCTATTTAAATATATAATCTAAACGAATAGAAGTGGATTCGTAGCTATAGAGCACGAGGTCTAAGGTCAACTCTAGCCGAAACAATAGACGTGTAAGAACAATTGAATTAGGGTGCTACGTGTTAGGACGCTCTACCTAGGGCAGAAGATCTAGCAAACAAACAAAAAACAATAGTTTAATCCACACAGTGTTAGTTAGGCCTTGCATTTAGAATAATTTTCACCAATTGCGAGCGGTGCGATTGTCTTACTCGTTCCTCATTGGCTGGAATGACAATGGCTCATCCAGCCTATTGTTCATCTCGTCCGCTTTTTTTTTTGGGTGCACTTGAGTGGTGAGATAACGAGAGCCAATGGGACAGGTGCGATGGGACACCTGATTGGTCCAGCCGACGATAAATGAGAAGGTGAAAACAACCCGAAGGCTCAATGGCTAGCTGAAAAGTGACCAGTACGCCTATTGGTCAAACCAGACGCCGCGTGGTTAGCGCAGGATGAACCCTTTATCGTAACAACAAACGAAGTTTCATCACGTTTCTGATTTTAAAAAGATGAAAGCAATACGGTGAAACCTGGCTACATTGACCATCCAAGGGACCGGACGAAATCGGTCAACGTAAACAGGTGGTCGACACGCTGAAAAATATCAACGTGACAAGTATAGGGCTAGGCTTTTCTTTTTCCAAGGAACCCTAGAAACTCGGTCAACATGATTAGGGGGTCAGTATAGCGAGGTGGTCAACTCGACAGGTAGTGACCACCCGAAGGACCGGGCAAAATCGGTCAATGTAATCAGGTGGTTGATTTACTGAAAAATATTAACATTAGAAGTACAGGCTAGGTGTTTTTCAACGTGGCAAGGTGGCCAATTTGACAGGTTTCGCTGCAGGCCTACTAACGATATCAGACGCGTATTTGTTACAAAACAGTTTAATGCTCAATGTATGATTTAATTGCACGGTTTAATCTTAGAAATAAACAGACGGTTTTTAATAGTATCGTCAGTCGAATTCGGTTATATGAAGGGCGTCGAAGGACCGAAACGATTTGTTCGTTATAACCGTTACTCGTTATATCCGTGAAGACCTAAATCCACCATGAATTGGGATCCATATGGACCTCATTTATTTCTAACGTTAAAAATGTGTGAATATTTCGTGATAAATTCACTTAATTTGAGCCTTACAGGTAGCCTACATACGTTTCTGGAAAAGCCATATTTTACAATTTCAAATGAACTATAAATAAATAAACCATCATCAACAGTTTCGCAAAACAATTACTTAATATTTTTGTGTTTTTTTACGATTGAAATGATTGTTCTACGTCACTTCAACACACCCTGTTAAAAGACCGCTACTTCTAAATTCGAAAAATTTAAATATTTCGCTAAATAAAATAACCAAAGAGAGCGGGGATTTGTTTTTTCGTTTTGCCTTTTTCATATATAGAAGAAACGGGTGTTAACACTTGAGCGTAATATTTTGTATCTTCGTGTTTTAGGCATGCAGTGCGTTAAAAAAGGCATTTTAAGGCAAACGCTTTATCGACGTGTTTATCAAAAAACGTTAATGTTACACGAGTGCGGATTAAAACCGTTAAAAAAAAGGAAAGAAAAATAATAATATGGGTTTTATAAAAAAAAGTAAGAAAGTATATACATATATGAAAACGAAAATGCTTGATGGGGGTGGAGAAGAGGAGGAGGAGGAGTGTTGAAACTAGGTTTACGATTGGATTCAAACAAACCATCAAAAAATCATCTCGAAATCCTGAAAGCGAAATAAACAATTTGGGTCTCCGAAATTTATAAACGTCTGCGACTTCAAATCCACGTCTCCAGCGGACACCTGCGTGACCCCCCCTGGGGTTAAAAAAACACAGGGCTCAAACTCCTAAAAAAATCACTCGATGAGAAAAACGATTAGCAATTATCATAATAAACATTTGAAAATATTTTTTTCTTACCGTTAACCGAATTCGAACTATTTCCAAACATACTCTTTTAAAACTTATGACGAACACTTATTTATGAACTTCCATGGAGAAAAACCATAATAATAGCGATATCAATAAGCATACTGATATCAGTAGTGAAAAAAAACGGTACACATACAGTATAATGATATCTGCATATAGAAACATTGATATCAGTATGATTTTTAACATTTCAACATTCAACATTTTTTGTATTCCTACCAACATCAGTATGATCTTCTCCTGATATCAGTATAACATTAGTCATATCACTATTTTCTATACTCATATCACTATACATGTACTGGTTTTTAGGACTACTGTTATCAGTATGGTTAGTGATATCCCTTTGTTTTTACTATTTTCAGTATATTTGTGCTGATATCTGCTTAATGTCAATATCATGATTTTTCCCATGCCTTCCATGACCTGAATTTAAATTCATGACCTTTTCAGACTTTTCATTCCAATGGAGACCTTAAGCTACGTGAACTATTTCCCTAAAATTTACTAACTAAATCGCTACGCCCCAAACGTTTTTCATTTGTTTATAGGCCTAATTTCCCTGACCATTCCAGATTTCCAAGAGTAAAATTATCAGAAAACACGTTCCCCAAAAAAAAAACCGATTTTAAATTTAAGTTAATTTATCAAAATTACATCGGGATTCAATCGAACAAAAATTTCTTTATAGAGATATACTTATTACTGTCAAAACTATTTGTTTCGCGATGCATGCCGGGAAAATTGGCTAACGTTAATTCGCCGAAAAACGTTCTTTTATATATATGTATATATATATAAGCACGTATAGAATAGATTAGATAATACAATGGGAAAATGTTTAATTAGCGTTTCCAAAACCCCCTGTCAAAGAGTGAAAAAGACAAAAGGCGAGAGTGACCCCCACCCCCCTCCTCTTTTAGGTCCACCTCAATTGAATTGTGTCTTCGTTTTGAAAAGTTATTTCGCTATTTACACAATTCGTTAATTGTGTTGTTGCAAAACAAGATAGACGTCGCTGCTTTCGCACCTTTTGACCCCTGGTGACCCCGGCCATATCCACATACGGTACGTGGGAAGAAGCCAGAAACAATGCCTGACTTGGCCACACCCTTTTTCACCTTTCGCCCCCTGGCGGGATTCGTGCCGATCCTCAAAACGAAACCCGATCCCGATCCGCAAATCAAAAGATACAGTGTAACGGATTCAACCCGTTGGCGACTGTTTTAAGAATACCGATCAAGGTTAGGCCTAATTAAAAATAAATAAATGATAAATTTAGAAAAAAAAAATATAATAATAAGCACGAAGGAACTCGAATCTAAGCACAGTTCAACCTCCAAAATGGCGCCCACCCTGAATTCTCTACTAATATCCGTATGATTCTATACTTATATCACTATAAATGTAATGCTTTTTTGGGGCAACTGATATCAGTATTATAGTGGATTTTTGGAACTACAGATATCAGTATGCTTCGTGATATATGTATTACGGTGTTGTTGTTTGGACTACTGATATCAATATCATAGTCTTTTTGGGGGCCACTAATAATGTCGGTATAGTTAGTGATATCACTACGTTTTTCTAAATCAATGTATTTGTCCTGATTATAGTTATGCTAATGATATCATTAGTAACGATCGTGTCATTCCGCGTAGCAGTAATGACCACGCAGGTCGACCTGTCAAAAGAGGTAGAAAATGCACTCGGAGTTAGCCCCACCGCCCCTGATAACCGTATCCCCCATTGGTCAATGTAGAAATCAACCACGGGATACAAAAAAAAACTAAAAAAGTGAGATTATAATTTAAGGAAAACAAGTGGTCCCCCCAAATGGGCCTCGAAGGAAGCCCACATGGCAACACTGGCGTGAGTGGTGTAGAAGACCACCCTGCGCTTCGCCCCACTTCCCGTGCAAAACGACGAAAATGAATTCTGATTGGTGGTTGTGGTGTTAAGAGTGTGATGTGGATCACCTTCTCTCATTCGTACGTTGGTTGGTCCACGCGAGTCGTCTAGTCGCTTCAACCAAATTTCCTTTGACCTTCTTCTTCTCTCTCTCTATCTTCTTCTTCAACTTCCATTTTTCCTCTCCTGGCGCCACCGATGAGTGACGACGACATTTTCCTCCAAACAAAAACTGTTTACTTTTTCACGTGAGGATTGCGTGTTCGTCCGATTTCAAACCCCGGGCCTCTTTTTTCATTTAATTTCCTCTCTCTCTCTCTTGGCCCCGACAAACAATGCAAACTAAACGGGCGAAACCAGCATTTAACCCTAAAATCTTCTAGAATAACATTTCTAGTTACCATGGAAACTCTTCTAGAACACGATTTCTAGTTACCATGGAAACTCTTCTAGAACACGATTTCTAGTAACCATGGAAAATCTTCTAGAACAACGTTTCTAGTAACCATGGAAAATCTAGAACAATTCACGTTCTGCCAATCGGAGAGACGTTGCTTCGAAATGCACGCGAGAACGTGGTAACCGTGGCAACGGAGGCGTTCCATCGAAGAACGCGCAGCTGCGCGTTCGATTCGAGAGGGCATTCCAATTGACATGGAGTGAGTGACTGAAAAGGAGCTTAGGGCCGGTTGCACCAACAAGGGTTAAGCAAAACCCAAGATAACAATGTAAAATGTAAACCTCTGGTTAACCGAGGAAAGGCATCGCACCACAGCAGGTTAGCAATTAACCACGGATTAACGATAACCCGATTAATAGGCAGGGTTAAAATAGGGGTTGTAATATCATGTAGAAGTGTATACTGTATATATTTATATCGAAACCCAATCTAGAGCGCCTAGAGTATACAGTGTACACCGAGGGGCTAATAACATCTTCTGAAGTCAGGTGTTACACGATGTTTAAGAGATGTTAGCACCTAACCTAACCTAACTAGATTGCTCAAGATCTATCGGCTAGACTAAATAGATTCGTCGTGCTCTAGCTGAGGGTCCAGCGCATTCAATACCAAGCTGTATTCGGATTGAGAAAAGAACAGACCGAACGGAAACCAATCAACGTAATGATTATGCCTTCCAGCTGAAAGAAAGCCAAGCCGAACCCACCAGATGCAAGGCGAGTCCATGGCCAGGAAAGATTAACCGCACAAAAAGCTCTCGACCGATTCGAATTTCCAGTCTATTCTTTCGTTATTCCGACTATAGCCCTGCCATAAGAGAGCTCCACCACCGCTCTAGGTAGGGCACGTTTTCTCCGTCGGCGCCTAGAGAGGTCTAGCTAGAGAGACCACTCTCTAGATGGCCTTTTCTCTCGAAAACCCAGTGGCTATAAATTCATTCTTCTTTCAATCCACCCTTAATCCTAGTTTTACCAACCCTAAATTCGAACGAACGGTAGTATGACATTATCACAGCGACAAACAATCGCACACACACACGTCCCTGGTTGTTTTTTTTAATATATTTTTATTCTCTTCCACGAACTTATCAAAATCCGATTAGAATCGAAGGAGGAAGAAGGAAGAAAAAAAAACTAATTTCCGGTCGCCATTTCCTCAGAGTGACGAAGCTTTCACCTTTATTATATAAGGTGAGAAAAGCATGCAAAATAAGACGGGGCTTCCAAATTAGGACTATGCAGGGTATATTTAAGGGGGGATAAGGGCGGCGGAAGTATCTTTAGGAGGGGGTTAAAAGCAAGACCGAAGGGAAGGAGTAAAAGCTAATTGACGAAATTCGGCACGATTTTCCACAAACTCGCTTTAATGATAATGAATTTACGTGATTTGCAAACGGAATTCGGAAATACGAGCGGAAGTGAGGAGGAGGCGACACCTTTCGTACTAACGCAACGTGGGAGGGAGATGATAACGAGGGGGAATTCCCTTTATAAGCCATTCTTGGAAAAAGGAAAAAGGGGGGAGTTCGTAAAATACACACGTCGTAGGGGTACTACAAGAACGCCCCCAAAGGTGATCAAGGGGAGGGGTAAAGCCAAAAACGAACTTTTTAGGGAAGTGATTATTCTGAATAGTTTCGCGAAAAAAATATCGAGGAAATTGAGGAATTCTTAAACAGTCATTCGAGATTTTCCTTACTTCCCTGACAATTCCAGGTTTTCCAGGTCAGTGGTAACCCTGGTAAAGTCGATTTCCTCCAGCCCACATCCGAACGACCATCGAGTGTCGCGTTTTCCCACGCCACAAGGTAACACTCCAGCAGGAAATTTCGCACTTTTTCCAAATTTTCGCAAATTATTATCATTCTCGTCTTTCATTATAAAACAACGTTACATGAATTATTATAATTTTTTTAAATCTCTTTTGGCAATTTTTAAGATCCGATTTCCCAAAGCCACGTTCACACTTCAGACGCCACATAAACAACAACAAAAATTATTTTGTTTTAAAACCGCTTAATAAAACAGTTTTCGTGAAATTTAAATCGAATAGTAATTTTTTCGGTGAAATTTATTAGTCGGGTCCGGAGTTAAGCGAGGTTGGGAAAAAAATAAAAACCAAGTCATAAAGTAGGACTTTTTCGGGTGACATGACACGCGATGTCACATTCCTCGGAGGAAACGAGGTTAGGAGCGCCGTAAATCCCAACCGGGATGATGAACGAGCGGTGGCGTCACCAGGTGGCGGGACGAAAGCGCTTGTCAACGCCTTCCAATTTAACATAAAAATAAAAAATAAAAATAAATAATAATAAAAAACAACAACTTTGATTTTCAACCAGTTTGAAGTTAAATCCCGGAAACGCAATATGGCGACTGGGATTGTGGGCGTGGCTGTCCGGCAGAAAAACCGTTCCGAAATAGAATGGGAAATTAAGATGTGGAAGGGTTTTGCAGACGTAAATATGTCGTAAATTATACGTCGAATGGAATGCGACCAAAAATAATAACACCACACGATCCGAATATTTAGAAAGTGTCCTTAACCCTAACCAAGCACTGGGTGGGTGAAGCCATCCAAATTACCTCTGCAGGGTGACCAACCAACCCTGGTGGAAACAACAATATAATCAGTACAGTAGATGTCAGTGCCAAATATACCGATCACATGCTGATATTAGTGTAAAAAAATGTGTAGTGACACACTGATATCATTAGTCCCAAAAACAAGTACAATACCGTTATCGATAAGCATACAGTTATCAGCAGTGACAAAAATTACTATAATACTGATATCACTAAGCATACTGATACAAGCAGTGCCAAAACCAGTATATATATAGTGCTCTCAGTATAGAATCATACTGATATCACTAAAAGTATGCTGATATTAGCATAGAATCATACTGATCAGTGCAAATGTACTGATCATATGCTTATATTAGTAAAAAATGTAGTGATGTCACTAAGCATACTGATATCAGTAGTTTTAAAAACACTACAATACTGATATAAGCAGTGCCAAAAACTAGTATATATATATATATATGGTGCTATCAGATTAGAATCATAAATCATATTGATATCGCAAAGGTTATACTGATACATAAGTACAGAATCATACTGATCAGTAGAGAATCACAAACTGATTTATTCTCCAGGGAACAGTATTTTAGAAAGTTTCATAGAGGGCGCCATTTCGCCATTTTCCTTTGAACGCCATTTTCGATAAAAACAAAACAAATGCCGGTTATAATTTCATAAAACTGCAATCGTTCAGGATTGTTTTTTAAAATTAAAAAAAAATTTGGTAAATCAATAAAGCGTATTTTTTATCGTTTGCAACGGGAAGATATTCAGCCAATCAAAACGGAAGTAATGAAAAAAAAAAGTCATACACCTCCCCTCAAATGACCAATCAATGAAACCAATTTAAATCAAAATCAATAAAAATGGAATTAAAAATGCAAATTAAAACATCACACTTCCCCTCCCTAAACAACCTCCAAAGAAACCCAAAACCCATTCGGCCATTTTGATTTGGGCGAGTGGAGTGACGTGGGCCAAAAACTGATACCCCTCCCCCCCCCACCCCACAGAAAAAAGGCGCACACGTGGCGCACGTTGGGACGGTGAGCGTCCTCCTCGTGTTACCGTGGGTTGAGGTTGGGGGGGTGAGAAGTTGAGGGTGAGGATTCAATCCGGTATTTTTCGGGCATTGAAACGTCACCGAATAACAATAATCTTTGTTCGCTGAAAGCCGATCAAACAAAAAGCACCTGGGCGGGCGGCGGCGCAAGGGGCTTCATCTCACGCCGAAAATACAACAGACACACCGAAACAGAAAAAAATACACTACGTATATATATATATATATATATATAAATTAAAAAAAAAATATTATTACGAAAGGTGGGCCTCACCCCGTACAGGGTGCCGAATTGGCACCGACATTTTTGGCTAAAGATCATACATACATCATCCCGGTCATTAAATAAATATATATATAGCAAATATAGGATTTTTATTAAAAAAACGATTACAGGATATATTATCAATTACAATCTTTTATTCGTTTTAAATTTCATTCATTGCTGCCACGGTGATTTAAAAAAAAATATATATTTTAAAAATAATTCGAAAATCGAAATGCCCCCAACTATTTTTTCAGAAAAAAAAACCAGTAAAGAAATCAAAATGTCGAAAATTATGCATTTTGACCATATTGGCCAATTTGCCAAAATGCATAATTTTCGACATGGATGAGGATTTATAAAGTAATGAAACGCTTTAGGAACACAAAACAAAAACCATTTTCACAATAAAATTCTGTACAAATTTGGATTATCATTAAACTACAGGCATATCGATAAATGAAACCATAAAATACGGATTACACCGCATAATTCGCTAAAGAAAAGTACTTTTTAAGTGCACTTATGATTATTATTCGGGGAATTTCATTTATCAGAGGTGGTAAGTCACTTTTTCCGACCACCTCGGATAACCGAGCTTCCATCGTATTTATTTATTTTCATTTATTTCTTTATTTATTCAAGTGGTGTATTTATGGGACAGTGGTTGCGAAGGGGAAGGGGGGATGAAAGAATAAACTTAAAAATTGACCAAAATTTCAGGGGATCATTTATGAACGTCCCCTATGCCCTAAACCTCCTCGTACAGGGTGTCCCCCTGAACAGAGGTAAGCCATCACATAATACCTAGCCTGAAACTCTTAAATGGCGACAACTTTTTTTTTTTCATCCCCAGTTTATTTGTTTTCTTCCGTCGTCCCAAAATATAAAAAAAGCCCTTGGCTTAGGGGGGGGTGGTGGTCCTTTTGCCATCATTTCTCCTTTTGTGTGGACAGCCGCCAGGTGCGCCCCCCTTCGTCCGCCGGGGCCCTTAGTGGCACGCGCGCGTCGTATCTCCCCCTTAGCGACAAAGGGTCTTCCCCCCCCCCTTAACGTCACCTTGTGTCCTCGCGGCCACGTGTTGGGCTCTTTTAATATTCAAATGCGTCTAAGGTAACCCCTCCCCCCCCTAACGGTTGTCACGGCGACCGTCCCATTGACGAAGGAAGGGGATTCCCCTCACTCACTCAACGGTCATTTTCATCCTCCCAATATTAATTTACATTATCGAAAATATTTATGAATTTACAGTGATTAAATACAACATCAGTAGCCTACATGTACTGGCTATTGGGACTACTGATCTGTACTGATATCATTACACATCTGTACTAGTACCAGTACACGACCTTACTGGCATCAGTATGGTTTATACAGATATCAGTAAGTATGTCCTAATATCACTACAATTTTATGCAGGTTCATACTGATATTATTTCCACCAGGGTGCGAAAACGAATGTAATTATGTTTAATCCCCCCTGACTTTCACAAACTATTTCAAAATAAATCACTATTCCCTGACTTTTCTACGTCTTTTAAATTTCCCTGATAATTCTACATTTCCCAGGACTGAGGGAAACCCCACGTCCGAACCTGTTTATTAAACTAGGGGGCAATTAACCGAAGGACACCCTGTACGAAGAAGGGCATTGTAAATTATAAAAAACAAAAACAAATTAAAACAGGGGCTTCCTAACTTTTTAGGACCAACTTTTTAGCACCGTCTTCAGGGGGCCATGGAATACTAATTTTAAACGCAGTGGGGTTCGACGAAATCAATTGTTTCGAAACACGAGCTATCAAATAATGCGTTATCGAATTAATAAGTATTGTGATTGTAATTGATACACAATAATTAATAAAAGTCTTACTTTCTTATTATTTTTGGAGACAGCATATTTAAAACGCAGTTAATTAACAGTTGTTTCATGTTTTTGTTTTTGTGCTTTCGAGCGTGGATATCGTTTTTCCCATATCATCCACCAAGTTCACGGACCCAGGACCCCGGGTTACGAACCCCCCCAGTTCCAAAACGAAAGTTGAGTGCGCTCCTAACGCCCCCTTACGGTAGTCCTCACGTACTAATTGCTCCGAATCCCGAAACATGTTTCAACGGTCGGCGCTCTTCGGGGGTCGATTTCAACGGTCATCGAGGGAAAGGTCAGTAGGGGTCAACCGGACAGTTCGAAAAAAAAAATGAGGTCGGATCACGTGTAGAGGACGTGTTCATATATACCTTTGAAATCACAAACGAAAATTGGGCATCACAATAGTTATTTTGAGGTTATTTTTTAAGGGAGGGGGTGACATTATCATGGAGAGGTCAACTTTCTGCCGAAGCGGAATAAACACCTTTATTTGACCACTTCCACCAGGATTTCAAAGATTATACAACGAAAGGAAAAGAAAAAGAAGACATCGAATGAAAATCAGAAAAAGAAAAAAAAACATCAGCCCAATAATCATTGGTCATCGATCTTACGAACCTAAAAATAGGCCCTGGGGCTAGTGGTCAGCTTGACCGTTGGAGGGTGAAATTCCGAGAATTTGCCGCCGATTTCTTCTTGATCCCCCCCCCCCCGCTAATGGCTCGATGCGGGCGGGAAAAAACGGCCACTGCTGACCAGTGGTCAGCGCAGTCGGCGACCGTTTTGAGCGAGAATTCCTCGCTTGATTTAGCATTTCGTAATTCGGAGGATTTCACGAAGGTATACCGCTAAAACCCGCGTCCGAAAAAAAAAAAGCCAGACACAGGGCAGGGCCCGGGGTTTGAAACCCGGAGGGATCCCTCGATGTCCCTCCCGATTTCGGTCTAATTTTCAACAATGCATGTTCACCCGGCGCAGGACAGGGTCGCCCCGATTTATTTATTTTTGGTCTCATGCACCCCACACACGAGGATTCAATTCAAAACTACTAAAGCCTTCAATTAAGTAAAATTAAGTTTTTAATTAGTTCATTATTCTGTTTTCTTACAGCAGATTTGAATATTTGAAAATGGTTTTAATTAAACCGTGGTTAATGGTAATCGTGGTAAAATTAAAACATTTCACCTTAGTTTTTAAGCAAAATGTAACTTTTTTGAGCTAAAGTTTAAATGAGCTTGAAAAAATTGTTATTAAACTTTGTTTTTCCTCTTTTATTCAAAAGTTTATTAATATTTTTTTTTTGTAATTATGGAATGTTAACTGAAATAATTTCATAAATATAGCCTACGAGACGTTTCCAAATTATAAAAAAAATAATTCGGACCCTAGTGGACGACCAATCCGACATGGGGGCAAATAAATTTAAATTTATCCGCTCGCGTATAAGCCGCACAATTTCCTAAAAATTTGTTCTGAAGATCTGAAAAAGGGGTGCGGCTTATATGCGCACTTCTCAAAAATGACGACCATCTCCTTTTTTTAATTTATTCCCAAAAGTAAAACAGAAAAGGAACTTCATCACAGGGGATAAAAGGTAGTTTTTAATCTGCTTTTAAGAAAACACACTCATTAATAAACTAATTGAAAAGTTAACATTTTTTCTGTAAAAAGTTAGGTTGAAATGTTTAATTTTAACCATTTATCAGTAATCATGGTTTAATTAAAAACCATTTTCGAAGATTCAATCTGCACTAAGAAAACAAGACTGATGAACTAATTAAAAAGTTAATTTTACGAATTATTATATATTATTTTCTTTAACAAATAAGGTTCTATTTCGGGATGCGGCTTATACGCGAGCAAATAACAACCATAAGTATTCGAAGCAAAAAATATTTATTTTATTTTGAAAGGTGGACAATTATTTTGGGGTCCGCCTTAAAACCAAAAAATCACAACATTTTAAAACCATTTATAAGAAACACGTACACGTTAATGAACAAAATTTCGTAATTTCCTAATAAATTTTCCGAAATTTCCCCTCATGCAGTTGGGTCCGAAATCTATTGTTCCAAAAACTGTTTACAATTAACAAGTACACGTACCAATAGCCCTAAATAACTTAGTCCCTAATTGCGAAAATCTGGACCTTCGCTTCAACCTCACCACGTTGTCATTTCCTGCTTATCAAGGTCTCTTCCAAAATATTGCAAGTAAAAGTGCGTAAGTGCCAAAAGTTCATGGGGGTCTGCCCCAGTTTCTCCCACGTCCAATTTACACGGCCTGGAAAAAAACCGAAAAATTCAAGACTCGCATATTCGGCACCCCCCTCAATGGCCCACCCAAGACCTAGGCCTACTTTTAGGGGTAGGAAAGGGCACCAACTTCTATTTTTCCGATTTCTAATGGACACTGTAAGCGAGAATTTCGAAAAATTGGGCCCCAAATACGGGATTTTACATCATCAATGAAGCACAGTTCAAATTGTTAAATTACAAATCGGGGCTCTACCTGGACTCCAGCCCTGATTACTCTGGCACGTTTGAAAATATTTCCAGACCTTGGGTCCGCATGCAGATGGCGCTTTTCTTCACCCTAACCTGGTTTTGTACGCAGGGTGATCTGATCGCAACAGATGTTCAAAAGCGCTTTTATATGTGAACGCTAAACTTTTTTTAGGCCTACTTCCTAGATAAACATAATCGGGGTTTCGATGGAGTTTCCCCCAGCAACTAGGCTTCGTCTAATTGGTCCGTCAATAATTCCCATTCATTGCTTGGTTAGGATTGCGCGGTTTTGCATATTCGAGCTCAATGGAACCTAATGGCATCTTTACCACACGCTATTCCACATCTTTAATTTCCCTGATTTCCAAGTCACCTCAAATTTTCCTGATTATTATTTTTCTTATTGACGAATGCATCTGAAATGAAACGTGTTTATCCCCATCCAAATTACATTTCACGATGTGATTTAAAAAAATTTTAAATCAATTTTATTTGTAATTTTTCTTTCTTCCCTTTTTATTCCAATTCATGGTCTCTTAACAATTTTACTTAAGAGCCGGTTGCACCAACGAAAGTTAAGCAAAATCCAAGGTAAACCTCTGGTTAACTAAGGAAAAGCATTGCTCCGCAGCAGGTTAGCAGATAACCATGGGTTAACCTATCCTAACCTAATAGGCAGGGTTAACCTAAGGTTTGTAATAGAATGCAATTTTCCCAGAATTCCTGGCTGCAACAGGCTATTTTGCACGTTTACTGTACCTCGTGTTAAAAAAATCCCTGCAGTAATATGGTGCCACAAAAACCCGTGTACTCTTAGGTTAACTGGTGGTTATAGTTAACCCCAGGTTAGCTAACTTTTAGTTTAACCCACAATGGTGGTGCAACCGTACCCCCAGCCTTTAAGATCACAGCTGTCCGCCTAGCCCATTTAAAAATTTAAAAAAGGCGGCGTGGTCACCCTGTACAGCGAGACGCCCGTTGACTGCTTAGTTAGGACGCACCTTGGTTGGGACGTTAGAATGAAATTTCCCCGAAATTTACGTAGAATTTTCAAGCGTTGAAAAGCGTGAATTTGAGGATGGGTAGCCTATAAGTTTGATAAGGTGTTGCACGCCACGTAACGTCTATCACGCACTTAGATCGCCGATTAAACTCCGATTAAATCGAACGGCCAATAATATAAACCTTAAGTGTTGGGTTCCCACCCCCGAAACACAACTGACCTCTAACTTTTAAAAGTCTTCACATTCCTTCATCTCATTTACGAATCATTTTATCATATTCTTCAGCTATAATTCATTGGTTGCTGTTGTTGTTGTATTAACATTAAATTTTATTTTAAAAAAAAAACAACAGGTAAGTGTTACAGATTCTAGTATGAATATTTTTGGGCAAAGTTTGACCCTTAAAATCAGGGAGTGCGAATTAAATCACGATAACGTTTTTCCTGGAATGGCCCTACCACCAAAAACTACATTTTAAACGCTAAGGGCGCAATTGGGACCCCTTAGCGCCCACTAAAACTATCAGGGGTGAAAAACCAAACACTCGTTCTAAACGCCTAATTTCTCCTAAAAACTCCCCAGTTTCTCCGAAAACCAAAAAAAAAACTTTTTTAACGTCCGGAACAAGCGGGGGGTCCTAGTAGCAACGCCGCGCTTCGAAAAGGGTGTAAGGGCCTTCGACTGGCCCTCGGATTTCGCGTGGCGGGGTGGGTTTAAGGGCCGGAATATTTCGAAACGCAACTGGTCACCCCATGGGTCACGTCGTGATGTCCTCGGGGTTAAATTAACGACGGACATATTTTAAGTGCAAGGGGATGTCTAACGCGCATCCGCTCCACTTTTCCAACTTGGCTTTTTTATTTTTAATTTTTTTTAAATTAAAAAACAAAACAAATACGAAAACGTGCATTATCTGCGTCTTATTATCAACTAATTCGGAGTTTTAATGGATGCACGGAGTACTCCCCCCTCCACCTCCGAAAACATGTACTCACACGCCTTTGCTGCTGCGCTATACGGCCTTTTTGTAAAATTTTGGACATTTCCTCGTTATCAGGCGGACGAATAACTGAAAAAGGTCCAATTAATTTCACAATTCCAGTGTCCATATCAAGCCCAGGAGGTGTGGGCCTGGCCCTTCTAGAGGAGTGAAAATGAGGACACGTTCGTCCCACTGACGTTGGAACGTTACGGCCGGATCCACGGAGGAGGAGTTTGGAAATTCCATGAGATAATTTTAAAAGTATTTAAAAGTGTCTTAATTATCTGATGTTGCGAAATTTTCTAACCAAATCGATTGTATTTCGAAGGATATTTGTACCCTCAACATTCCTTTTCCTACATTGGAATAATTGTTTTAATAATAATAATAAACCACTCAAGAATGATACGCCATCCAAGTGACCGTGCCCAAAAGGGCGTAAGGACCTTCACGGGGTCCGTTCCCCGCGGGGCTCGGGACAGCGAAACGGGCGCACTCCTCGCCCACGTACCCCAAATTCAACCGAAAACGACATTCCCCGAGTTTTTCCAGGTTTTCCCAAAGTCCCGTTCTTGTTTTTCCAGGTCGAACAGTTTTAACGACCACTTTCAACGGTGGTCACGAGTGTAACGTCCGAGAAGTCAACTAACACTGCGCGAAAGTTACGGAAATCATTCCCAAAAAAAACCAAACGAATTCATTTATTGGAAACGATGAAATTGATATCACCTGTACATGTAGATAAATACAAATTTTCTGTGTTCTGAATTTCACAATTATTTTTGAAAAACACGAAATTTAAAACGCTGAAAGTTTTCCAGGCGTTCCAGTTCCAGGGCGAGTGGTAAAATTCCCCGAATTCCCGTTCCGATTCTAAAGATTCACGTTCCAACGGAGATTCGAGATTCTTCAACTGACAAAGAGTCACACTCTTTGTCGTTGGATTTTTGTTTTTTAAAAATCCGTTTCGGTTTGCGAACAATTTTTAAGCACTTTCATGAGAAATGTGCCAAAAATTCCTATCGAATTTTGCCTGGAGAATATAGCTCTGAAAATGCGAGGCCATGATTTAAATCACACCGATTGTTCGGAACATAGGGACCTGACCTGACAGTTTCAGGGGAGAACAGACACCTTAAATAGAATGATAGCACACGAAAATGTTCCCCCCAAAAAAATATGCAAAATGGTTTCATTGTTGTTTTAAGGCTTTTTCGCCAGAGAAATTTCACCAGGAATTTCAGTGAAATTTCTTACATTCACGTTCCCATAAGGGCCGGTTGCGCAATTGTACTGTGTAGGTCAAATGAAACGTTAGCTAACTGTAACCACGAGTCAACCTAAGGGTGAATAGGTTTTTTGTTGCCCGGATTTTTAACCCAGGTTAAAGTTAACATGGAGATAGCTCCTTGCAGCTACTTAACGTTAACCCACGGTTAACTCCTGACCTGCTACGGTGCATTGCTTTTCCTTAGTTAACCAGAGGTTTACCTCGGGGGTTGGCTGAACTTGTTGGTGCAACAGGCCCTAAGTGGGCCAGTTTGTTTGCTTGATCCAAGGAAACCTCAAAAAGTCTTTCCAACTCGGAATAAACTTAGTGCGCGCTTAGTAACACCCCCCCTCTTCAAGGGTGTAAGTCCAATACTTTAAAAAAATTCCATTATCTTACAGATGTTCGTAGCTCAGTTAGCTCCTCATATTATGACAGCTTCAGTATTCAAGTTCGGACCTGGGTCACA
>JAQIXS010002858.1:0-20535 GCA_034700785.1 Rossiulus vilnensis
TTATCCGTACAGATGATAGTAATTGTACGATAGATTTTGGAGCTTAGTGAGCTCGAAAGAAGGTATTCCCTCTACTAGTAGTACTTCCAATTCATCTTTAATTTGCATTCATGCCACTTCCTTCTTTTAAATGCAGGCCTATGTCGAGATGGTGCTGAATTTCCACATGAACAGTGATACATCCCTACAATCTTCAGCAGAATCAACATCGGGGATAAAACACCATCTAAGCGTTTTAACTGGGCAGGTTTGGTCAGAAGCGCAGGCTGCACATCCATCTTAAAGGGAAATGCTTCTGGCGGGGACATGCTTACTACTCTTGGTCTTAACGCCACTGATACTGAAGATACTTTCTGATAAACCATACGTGTAGATAAAGTGCGATTACGTGTGTTACAAAAATGAATTTGTGAAAACTGTGTGCAGATAGGCTGAAAGGGTGTGTGTATTAACATTTCTGCCAATTAAATTTCATGATAAGCATTCAAGCATATTAAAACGTGTTCAAACAAACACCTTTATCTGCTTTTAACGCTCTTACACTTGATTAAAAACGTTGCATCTGCATTATTCGATGCTTCAGTTGAAGCTCTGACGCCGTCATACCAACGCTAAAACAACCATTACATGTTTTCCCAAATAGGACTTCTATCAAAAACGACGTGAATTGGAATAGTTTCCTAAACATTGATGCATTTGCAGAAAAGTACACTACCACAGATTACAGAGGTGATCATTGCAGCTGAATCCCGATCCTTAAACTGGCAATTAAAATACAGACATGCGATGTAATCGTCATCATCATGTTGCTGGTAGCTTGCTCACTTATTGTAATTATGATTTGTATAATATCTGTAATGCTTATTAAAAAGCTAACGCTTTCACATGTCTACATGCGAACAAACCGAACTTAGGTGTGCACCTGTCTATTTCTATTATACTTTCACAAGCACATAATAAATATATTTTACTATTAAAGCTTCTAAAGCAAGCTATTAACTTCGTTTCTCACCTTAGACTTGTTGAATGACATTATACAAATGAGTTCTCTAGCCTATTTTCACATAAAAAGTGTTACCATTTGTAAACATTGACAAACCATAAATAAAATAATTTGCCTGTTGTTTGTCTTAGCAATGTAGTATAAAGTATTTAACAAACGTTCAGAGGGATTTCTGCCGCTGACTATACCAGAGACAATGACATGGAAACGCCAATGGCCGATCAGAACAAATGTGACAGCATAAACTGTCAACAAAGAACCGTTAGAATTTAATTGACAACCATCTTGAAGATCACCCACACAACGTGGATGACAGTGTACGAGCCCAAGAAGAAACTAAGCAAGGTGTCAGTGGTTTGAACCATAATCACAACCAGATAATTGTGCACAAAATTGTCCAAGCTGGAAACCTAAGCAGTTGCCTCGAATTAGGCAGACACTGGCATGTTCAGAACGGACAATAACTTAGCGATGATCATCCGAATAAGAAACAGGAAGAAAATGGAAAAACGAGTGGCAAGAAATCATCAACTCAACTATCTTGAAATCAATGTTGCCAACTGCATGGTCGAGATAATGATAAAGTAAACTATTATATTAAATATAGTGTAAAATATTAAATGATGCATTAAATGATTCGCCAAAACGTTACTTAAGGTTTGTTTAAAAAATAAGCTTTTATAAACGTAAAGGCAAACATTATTTCTGGAGGTCGTCTAAGGGTATTATTTTATGTTTTTAAGGAAATTAAGGAGGACATTTTCAGGTAATTAACTAAAACTCTAGTAGACACACGGAATCGCGCGTAAAAATTAGTTTGGCATCTATAAAAAATAATTTTGCTTTCCATGCAAAAATGCAATTTTTGCATGGAAGGCATCAACCTTAAGATAGGCCTATGGGTTCTTGCTTACCAAGTGTTTCTAAATACTTTAAAAAAATGAATTTTGCATTTTACTTTTGTAAAGGCGAAATCTCGCTATTAACTAGTAATTAATTTCGCTCAATTCATTTTTGGGAGTAAAGTAATTTACCTAAAGCGCGCAAAGTGCGTACGAACTATACACGTACATTCCGAACAATATTCTAAAATAAAGCAGTACTTCCAGTTTATCTTTAGTTCGCAGCGATAACACTTTCTTCTACCAAATGCAGGTTTATGATGAGATGGTCCTTCATTTCCACTGTGGCAGTAGTAAAGTCCAACAATCTTTAGCAGTAGTAGAATTGGAGATTAAATGCGATAGAATCTAAGTCAGAAGCCCAGGTTTCATATCCATATTGGTAAACGGTTCTGCAGGGGACATTCTGGATTTACTTCGTTTTGATATTAAGGCATTATTTTGAAATAAGCAGGGTATTCTTAATATAGATTTTATACTAACAATCAATTGAGAAACAAGGGTGTGAAATATTCCTGCCAATCACATTTCATAAGAAGCATTTAAGTATACCACAAACTTCATGAACAAACACATTAGCTGCTCATGTTGCCCTTGAAATTAATAGATTAAAACGGTATCATAAAAAATTATTTCTAACCGATGTAATGCTGTATTTGAGGTAGGATTTCTTCATGTAATATCATGGAAGGTGTTAATGAATTAAATGTGTTTTACATATGCATAATAAAATGACTAACAGTACAGCTCTGATGCCGTCATCCCAAAGCTTTATGCAGAATAATTTTAAATTATTCCCAGATACGGTTTCTTTGCGTTTATTACGTTATTAAAACGACAGAATTCACCATAACACATGAATTCATAACTCGTTTTTTAAATTCAGGAGATAATCCCACATATCATTTAAACACTAATTACTAATTTTAAATATACTACTCGTTGAGGAATATTTAGCAAATTCAACGATCAAAGCAAGTCTCAGGAAAAGAAAACATTGATATCTAAAGAAAACCAAATATTTGGGTATTTACTTATTAGAAAAAAGTGGGTGAGAATTTGGATAAATGCATTAATATGTAGATTAAGTAACAAACTTTGATTTCAATTTGTTGGTTTAGATTTTCAAAATTAATATGTTTATACACACTTTTCGTTGTTGTCTTTATGTTCTGGATAGCTTATTCAAACATTTTTACAACTCAATTTTGTTGCAACTGGATTAAAATAAACAGGTAAGTTAGGCAGAATCCAACAATCTGAAACGTAAAATAAATTCCAATGTAATTCAATCACAACCACACTAAGACGTAACCAAGTGAACATTAAGGATAGGCAAAAAAATTGCGTACAACTTCACAATTTATAAAAAGCAGTGCTCACCGAAGAAAACAGACTTCTTGTTATGTAATGCATTTTAAACAGAGTTAAACCCACCACCGAATTGCACACGAAGTTTTGCAGCGAATGTATCTATTATCAAAAAACATGAAAAAAAAACATTTCCTCGCATTTCTATTGCACATATTACATCGCATTGGTAAGTCTAATTCGTTTCTCACCTTAGACTGTTGAATGGCATACAGACGGTCTAAAGGCAATGCATGGATAATAACATTGAGTTCTACAGCCTTTAGTCAAACAAAAAATAATATAATTAATGGTAAAATGTTTTTAACTAGCACATGGACAAACGCCCATGTAAGTACCATTATTTCCATCATAAAATGGGATAGGACCAAGAATGCAACTAACCTTCAAAGGAATTTCTGCCGCTGCCCAGATCTGAGACAATAGCATCGAAACGCCCATAACGGACCAGAACAATCTGACAACATAAGCTGTCGCCAAAGTGCCATTGGCATACAATATGGCAAACACCTTCAAGGTCATCCAGACAACGTGGATGACGGTGTAGAAGCCCAAGGAGAAACTGAACAAGTTGTCGGTGGTTTGAACCATCGCGACAACCAGGTAATAATTGTGCACGAAATTGTCCAAGCCGGAAACCTGATCACTTTTCTCAAATTGGGCAGACACCCGCTTGTTCAGAACGGAGAACAACTTTGCGATGATCATCAGAACAAGAAGCAGGAAAGAAATGGTCCCGCATTCAGAAAAGACGCCCAAGACAAATGGAACAAAATATGGGAAGAAACCATACAACCCAACCAACTTGTAATCTATGAAGCCAACTGAAAAACCCAGAAAATGTTCAATTATTAAATTATTATTATACCATCAAGCGAAATGAGCAGGTGGTAAGTTTCCTAATTGGATTATTCTGCAAACCAAACTTGCGAGCAAAGCAATCGGCCCACCTTAAGGTGTTAAAAAATGGATTTAATTCAGCAAATAAATATCAAATTCAAAATCCGAATAGCTTGTTTCGAAAACAATTGTTTGCCTTTTTAAAATGCGATTAATTTGACTAAGATCATCGACTACAAATGCAAAATGCACTTTTTGAATTCACAGAGCTGCTGGACTAAAACGACTTCACCAAGACGTATTTTATTTAGACCATATTTTTTACCAAAACTTTTGACCGATACTTGAAATGATGGCATTATTATTTCATTTCAAGTTTCAGGAAACGTGGAAAAGTCAGGGACATTTTTATCAGTTAACATGCCAGGAAACTGAAACTTGAAATGAAATAATAATGTCATCATTTCAAGTTTGGGTCAAAAGTTAATCGCCTGCATTCCTTAACCCCAGTCATTATAAGAGCGTTTTTAGAGGGAATTCGATATTCTGAGATTTAGGAATTTCAATAATTTCCTCACCAATGCATTGCGAGGTTATCGCCGTCAAGAACAACGCGGCCATAAACCATGCCCTGCGTTTCACAAATCTTTCAATGTCTGCAGCATCAGCAGTGGAAAACCTCATTTTCCTCCACAGCTTGTACATCCTTGCCAGCCCAGAGCTCTTTGCACAAGCCAGAAACATTGTTATGTTCAAGAGTGCAGCCACCACAGTCCAAAGAATTCGGTTGAATATTGTGTTTGCCGTTTTCAAGGGACCCGTGCTGACGCTGGTCCCGCCAGTAAGCCCAATGAGATGGATCATTTTCCAGGTGTAGAAGCACAAAGCAACGCAAATCCAGCAGAAAGAGTAGCACTTCCAATTTACATTTAATTTGCAGTGATACCATTTCCTTGTTTCAACTACAGGGCAATGCTCAGACGGTTCTGGATCTGCGCTGGGGCAGTGGTAAAGCCCTACAATCTTCAGCAGAAGCAGCATTGGAGATAAAATGCGATCTAATTGTTTTAATTGGACAGTTTCGGTTACAAATGCAGGTTGAGGATCCATCTTCAAGACAAACGCTTCCGGAGGGGACATTTTGGCTTTTCTTCGTCTTGCTACTAACGTCTAAATTTGAAATACACTGTATGCAGAGTATTGTGGAAAAAAAAACTTATTCTGACTAGTTCTAGGTGATAGACCATTAAGTGTACAGTATACCGCAAATATGAATTACTCAAAAACAAGGGTGTGAAATATTCCTGCCAATCATACGTGATGTGAGAAGCATTGAAGCATACAACAACGTGAATGGACAAACACCAGCTTTAATTAAAAACGTTTTCAATAGGCATTGCATCTGCAATATAAACGCACGATGCTGCAGTTAAAGCTTTTTGCAAATTTTAAATTAATCTAGTTCTAACAATATTTTTCCATTTCCAGAGATGCAGACACCTCATCGCTGATTACAGAAATGAGTAATGTCTGCTCGGTTAATCTGGAATTCAGAAATATCTGGAATGCTGAATGAAAAGCGAATGCACCGCAATTAAAGATTACGCTTATTACGCTGCTTGGCTACATACGAATGGCACATTCCTCACTTGGAATGAAATTGAATTAGAATAAATAGATACGTTAAGCAGAACCCAACAATCTAAAATACAAGAAATAAACCTTCATTAGGGATTAGGTGTGGCTTTAGTTAAGCTTAAAATTACAAAACAAAAACCTTCGTAAAGAAGCATAATAAAATACGCCAATGGGTCAGTGAAATAAAATTAAGAATATAACAATTTAAACAATAATATCGTAAAGTCTCACAGATGTTAGCAGGCCTCTCGTAACAGGGTGCATTTTAAACAGCGTTACACACACAGAAGTATTGCCCATGAAGTGCTGCAGTGAAAGTGACTGTTGGGAAAAAGTCATAAAAATGCTATACAATTTCATTGCTTCCTCCAAAATCACAGTTTTTAATAAACTTAGCCCTTAACGGCACGAATACACTGATTTTTTTCTGCGTGAGTTGCCCTTACCTAGGTAGAGCAACCCTAGCATAAGCGCTCTAGCGGCCGCAACCCAATTCCCTAGCTATAGCGCCTAGAGCATGGTATATAGTAATATAGCATTCTAGCTAGATTGCTCTAAATATACTAACTCAGCTAAACAGACCTCGTGTCACTGCACGTCACGCGCTTTCAACACCATGCATTTATGTCTGTTGAATTTGTTATTGCATTGCTTTCAGTTATTGGAGTCAAAACCAATCAGAACTATTCAGCTTATGGATTATCCACACCCAGAACGCATATGAAGCCATAAAGAAAGAAAAATGTCCGCCATCAACAACCTCATGATAAAGAGCAGCAGTTAAGGACTGGAAAGATTATTCGCACAACAGGCTCTCGCATTCCATTGGTCCATTTCAATCTCCAGTGTATTCTTTTGTTGATCCGATTATAGCAATGCAGGTCATTTGACGCTTGTGTGTATGAACGCTTTTAGTGCTCAGTTGTAATAGTGGACATTGTGGATCTCTGACTGAATACTTTAAAACTAGAGTATATCAGTCTATAGCTGCGCATATACTAGAGTGTACATAGTTTAATCGGCTCTAGCCATTGCCCATCCAACTGGTAAAGCCTACACAGGTTGTAGAGTGATCTGCCTAGACCTGCCTTAGAAGTGCTCTACCACCGCTCTACTCAGGCTAAATTATCCTCCAGTGTGCACACGCCGCTAGACAAGTCTAGCTAGAGAAAGCGCACTCTAGTTGGCATTTTCTCTATAGTGTATCGGTACAAAAAAATACGCCTTCTCACCTTAGCTTGCTGACTGACCGAGAACTGGTTGAGAGGTACAGCGTGAACAATAAGAAAAAGATCGGTAGCCTGTCATTCAAAAATCAAGATGAACTGTTATTTTACAATTTATACTGGCCACCTAAATATAACGGCTTCAATTTGCATGCAACGCTATGCCGTAGAAGATTTTTAAGCTTAAATGACAATGGTAACCGAAATTAACCACGTTTTTCAATAAAATATTAGGGGTTTGTTACAAAGCGTTACATGCGGGTGTTTTTCTTTATTAATGTTACCTCACATTATAGCACGTAATTTTAAGTCTTATTTCATGCATAATAGGCTTATAGCCTTACTTGCAATTTACTTCAAGCATCATTTTAGATAACCTTTCACCAACGTTTGCCAAAGTTTGACAAAAACTGAAATCAAATTTCGAATGTAATTGTACATGAAACTAATCAAAAATCCATGATATGCTGCAGCGTTTCCTAAGGTCTTCCTCACCAATTTAATTTTTAAAGAAATGTTACAAAAAATCAATTATTTGTGTCATGTTTTTGAAAATGTTTGTCTACTGCGATTATTTAGACAATCAGATTTATACGCAAATTTCGTAAGAAAAACCAGGTACCAATCAAAGATTGTGATCTCGCTATTATAACATTTATCCAACAACCTTCACATCGTCAATCTTTGAAAAAATGAAATCTTTCTCAGTGGCCCTCAGTGGCTCCCTTAGGTACATGGGGTAACACCAACCTTCAGAGGAATCTGTGCCCCAGTCCACAGAAGCGACATGCAGAACACGTTCACGACAACGATCCAAAGCCAGGAGAAAATGAGGATTCGGAAGTGTATGACGCCATTCAAAACAATGTAGGTCTTGAAAACCATCCAGACGATGTAGTACACCACGTAGGTGCCGAAATAGAAGGAGAATATCTGGTCGGTGACAGACACCATCTCCACCACCAAGTAGTAGTTGTGCACGAAGTTGTCCAGGCCGGATATGCTGCCAGTTTGCTGGAACTGGCGGGACACGCGTTTGTTCAGCATGGACAACAGTTTTGCGATCGTCTGGTTGAGTAGAAGGACGAAACAGATGGTGGAACTCTCGACGAAGAATCCCACAATAAAAGGAAGGATCCCGGGAATGAAGGCGGCATTTTCGAGCAAAACGTTATCCACAATGTTCGCTAAAGACAAAGTCCCAAGCACACAAATTGTTAGCAAGCTTGAATAATCTCAATTTCCCGGATCTCGGATGGATAAAACCTCATTTGCCTCCACAACTGAAACATTCTCTCCAGTGCAGAAGGTCTGGCCGATGCGAAAAACATGGTTACGGCGATCACAACCAGCACGAGTGACCACAGCACGCGGCCACCGACTCTGCTTAACACATATGTTGCATCGACTACACCATTGAAACTATAAATATTGAAACACTGATAAAGGGCCCTCATAACGTACAACACAACAGATACAACAAGCCAGCAAATGGAGTAGATTCTCCAGTTTGTAACCCACACCTTTAAGTTCTGGATTAACTGTTGCTCTCAAGCGAATTAGACTGTCAAAGGATTTGATCCTGTTTAGTTACTGCATTTATTCTTATCAATCAAGTGTCTCAATGCTCAATAGCAATTTATATAATAATCATGCAAACACTCAAAATTATCATAAGCAATTCGTTTCACAGTATTATCACAACAAATATCACGTGATTTCTTAAATGCGCAAGTTCCAAATACAGCTCTGTGATCCAAACTTAAGAGATTCAAGAGCCACTATAATAACCACTGAATAATCGCACAACTCAATTAAAATAGGTGCACCAATAAAAAGACTATCGTCTAAAATAATTCAAAGCGCCATACTAAAAATTGTGTAAAAAGCGTTCAAAACTGCATAATTGCCATTCGGGCACTTATTGATAACAGGACTGTAAGTCCAATCTCAGCTCTAACGCTGATCAATTTACCAAAGCAAGTTTAGCATGATACATCTGACCTTAGTTTCCACCTGCTGACATCTAATCCAGTTTCCATCATTGGTTATACCAATGAGCCGGAGATAACTTACAGCGAACTTTGGACATCACTTTCGTGGTTCCACATCAGCATAACGGTCATCAAAAAAAACGAAAGAAAAGGTGATTGTGTCGGGAGCTTGGCCAAAGCTACCCGACCACGCACACCGGCCCTAAGCAATATGCAGAGTGAGAGCATTCAATAGATTTCCTACACTTAAATACTGATTGCCCCAGACAATCAGCCCCACCACGAATTTGCATAACTCCGGCATAAAGACACTCCTGACCGATCCGGAATGCTTGGCATCCATCCAGATCAGGCCGGGAATGTCCGATGCCAAAGTCAGATCAATGCAATCGACAATGTGTGTGACCCCTGACCTCAACAAAAATATTTGTGACACGTGAGCAGGTCACAGGTTGAACCTAGAGAGGCATACTCCTGAACGCTATGTTTGATATAAACATCTTCAAATGTATGTACATGTATTGTGTTCCAGCAAAGGGACATAATACGTTTTTCTGAAGATCCATAACTTCAACAATGGAACATTGGAAACTGCAGCAGTGGC
Organism: Rossiulus vilnensis; assembly: GCA_034700785.1. NCBI lineage: Eukaryota > Metazoa > Arthropoda > Diplopoda > Julida > Julidae > Rossiulus > Rossiulus vilnensis. The sequence goes on from JAQIXS010002858.1 coordinate 9,579, forward strand.
CTCTAAACTCCTCTTTCTGATTCATCCTCCATGATGCATGTCAAACAATATCTGAGTGCCCAGACAAATACCTACACACCGTACTGCATATGTCTCGTTTAGATCCTCCAGTTGCTTTTGAGCAGCCAAAAATCTGGCACATCAGAGAAACCCAACAAGTCAAACTATGAGTTTCTTTAATATCTTTCAGAAAGGAGAGCCAAGTTTACACCAACACGGATTCCACAATTCTCAAATTTGCCGGTTAGCAAGTCCAGCGTGGACCAATCGCGGCAGGTCAAGTATACGAGCCATAACAAGCAGACACGCACAGATGCCAGCACGACAGATGCCAACCTGATCATGGAAGACTCCAATTTGGAGGTTTTTCCGGATCACAACTCCCAACAGTCTAATGGCCTTTTCGACATTAACAGCAACATTCTGGAGTCCATTCTTTCCGGGACCGATCTCCCAGCGTCAGCCAGCGAGTCTGAAGAAATGCACGCAGATGGTACCAATTTGCCACCAGACCCACCTCCTACTCGAGCAGCTCCTGTTTATGGAAGCCGGCAGAATCGCATTTCCCCAGCTACGAATCGCCAGAACTACAGGCCTGAAGGCGAAGACCGAGCCACGACGCCCAGGAATCAGCGAAGGAAAACCTCGACAGTCGGGCGTGGTGAAAGTGAATCAAAAATAGTCGAAACCGGCTTGGCAAACACGGATTCTCACGAGGTGATTGAAGTCATTCATACGGCAGACGCATCGCGTGAAACAGCGAGCAGAGGAAGACCAAGGATCAAACTGTCAAAGGATGCGGTACGCACCAGAATGGTCACCACTCCACTACGAGTGACCGCTCCACCGCCCACCCGAGCAATCGCCAAAAGTTCCCTCTCCACTCCTCCTCGGATTGTGTCAATCAAGGATCTTCACGGCAGACCAACAGCAGCTTCGCGTTTCGCATCAGCCACGGACAATGGAGAGATGATGGATCCACCACCACAAAAACCTGTCATCAAATCGAATGATGGAGAATTCGTTATTGAATCTTCGATGGGCTCAAACAGACCAAAAGCGCCCCTGAGAGGGACACCATCTTCAACGCGTGGGAAAAGCCAAAGGACGCAGCAAACCCCCTTCGTGTTGGTGGCAAAAAGAAGAACGACGCAAAGATTGCCAAAGACCAGCAGGCGAACCACACTATTACCAATGAGCCAAGCTGACAGGAGAACTAGTACAAAACTGCCGTCAAAAGTGAACGTTGACTTTGCGTCACTGACGAAATCTTTGATTCCATTTCTGCCAAGGATAATCAAGAACAGGAAATGCGTTTCGCCAGAGCTGAACCTGTGCGCCAGCCTCACCTCCAACCTTACCACCATTCCATCAATGGCCACCATTTTGGAAAATGTAGACATTCAGCCGGCATTCGAGTTTGTGAGGCAAGTGAATATAGTAGTCTAGACGTAATTTCATCTCGTTTTATACGACGAATTTTTCATTATGACCTAAAGCAGACTAGTACCTTCTGAACTTTTTGAGTATAGTCCCAGGGCAGATCATGAAACACAATCGGCATCATATATGCCAGTTTCAAATAAAGACTGCTTCAGCATTGGATTGTATTTCGAATGAACAGGAAGATCTGTTCAAAATGCAACAAATTGATACCTAATTTAAAACATGCCTTCCCTTTAAAGTGCCAGGAACAAAATTAGCCATCTTCTGTTGAATTTTTTTTTGTGATTTTACGGAGACCTAGGTATTTTACACAACTTGTGATATTTTTGACACTAGGGGCATACTGGAATCTGGATGCTTCGAATATGCGCACCATTTCATCTGTCAGTTGTTGCAACCGGGGTGTTCAAATGGAAAGCCAATACTACCATGCAGGAGTTTTTGCGAAAGTATGCATATAAAAATCAGATACTCCAATAGGACGTCACTTTTAATGATTTTTTCTAAACTATTGTGTTCATTAATAAATTATGTTGCACACCATTTTTTCAGATTTTCTTGCCAAATGCCGGCATATCTTACCAGATGCTCTTTCCGAAAGTCTCACGTGCAACATCCTAACTAATGAAAAAAGTCAATGCATAGGAACACCAGGTAAGAAACGAAATGCAGTATTTCATTCACTTAAGTCTTCCAGCAGTGTTCTTACTTTATTTTTTATTATTATTTTGAAGAGTGTGTCCATAGCCTGCGATCAAAGGGTCAAAATTTTTTGGTCTGTGACGGAATTGTCGACTGTCACGACATGTCTGATGAAACCAGATGCAGTAAGTCTCAAATTTTCATGCCAGTATTACCAATTAAAAAGCACGAAGAAGTGTGTGGTACTTATTACCCGGTATTTCAGGAATCAGTTTTATTTGTTAATAGCAACAATGTCAATATTAAAAGTTAATTTAAGAGCACAAATAGACAATAAAAATTCAAAAATGCAGCTTATAAATATATTATAAAATCACTCCATGGGTCTTCTTTGTGATTCAAGTGACAATGTACTCTTTTAAACAGCACATATGATTTCATGCAGTCTTCTTCTTTGAATTGAAATACACAACATCCAGCAGCTTCAATGCAAATAAACACAAACTTCTGCAAGTTGCTGGGTTATATTCTTACTATTCAATTCCAAGGTGACTCTAAATTTGCTGTTACTTATAGAGTTCCTTGAATTTCATAATCCTTGATTCTTTCCATCATGTGAGGATCAAGGATCAAGTACTTGTTGGCAGTTTAAACCAATCTGAGTTGAGAGAAGCAACGTAAATAGCCAACTGATGATCAATAAGAAAATAAATTTGACTTTAGACATTTAAGCTAAGAGTCAATAAACAACAAAGACAGTTCTCGCCATAAAAGTTTTAAAGTAAATTACGTTTTGGGGATTGGAAGCACACTGAATTCTAAACCTATGAGTGAAGACACTATCACAGTTGAATTTTATTGGGACTTACTGGCACTCGCTGGAACACAGATAATATTTTAATCAGAAATGCGAACCTGCATCTCTTAAATGCAAGGCAACAAGCTTAACCAATAAATATCATACATTGTTTAATGGGGACAATGGAATCTAACAATGAAGGAAGTTGACAAATAAGTAATTGATAACTTACCTATACAATCCTCGAAATTACTGGAGATTTGACTTTTTCTTTATGCATTATTTAGTTTGCATTAACCCACTGAAGTTAAAAATCCACAATTGACGTGGCTTGTAGTTTTATCAAAAGGTTGATGCCTGTAAATAAACAATTACCAATCAGCAAATGTATGGAAATATAACAAAGATTATCAAAACTCATTATAACACATAACTACTTATTATACCGTATTATCTAGTCTATTCTATTCGATACCCTACAAGCAGCATATTAATGCCATGTGATAGGGGGGGTCAATTAGTTTAACCCAAATTTAAACACATAAGTGTGATTACAAATACATTTCAACACAATGACAGCTGTCAAGGAGATAACGTCCTGTTGCAGGATAGTCTTTGTCTCCTTATTGATGAATTACACTGCTTCTCAGAATTAGCCTTTGAATACTGATATACTTCAAGTTAGGAATCTTGGCTGCTAGCATCAATCAAAATAATTAACAACAACAAGACTGACCCGAATTCAGTTATCAATTTGCGATAATTTCCCTGCTTGAATTTCTAAAAATTGATAAAATTTATCAGGGGACCATAATGATCGGAATATAGCCTATTTATCACTACTCAAATTTCTTGGAAAAACATTAAACTTCATCCCTCTCCCCCTCCAAATCTACACGTATAAACCGGTGCTCATCACCAAAATCATCGCATGTTCCTGAATGTACGTTTTCTTTTAAACTAAGTCCACCTGCTTTACCCGCACAAATAGCTATCTGGTACATGCATTATTTGGAAATCAAATTTCGCAAAACATGAAATCGCGCAAATGAAATCTAGGGGGGTGGATCGCGGGCAGCATTCATTGAACTTCACAATTGCCGCCCTTCCAGTTTCTCGTCGTCGGTAGGAAGAAACAGCTTATTTACACGAAACGTTTTGCGGTTTAATCTGAGCAGTATAAAAATAATAAGGCTAAGCTGATCTAAATTATCGCTATACGATAAAAGATACTTACATGTACATGATTGGATATACGTTCACCAGCATCATCATAATCCTTCCATGCTGCCGAGAAACCGGCGCATCGAAGAGCTTAAAAAACAAAGGAGATTGCAGGGGACCCATGTAGCGGTAGGATGCGTGCGATTGGCTAAAAATGTAGGCGTGGCATAAAAGTAAGGAAACGCATCATTGGCGCAGAGTTTTGATAGACAAAGTTGAACATGCCCAAAAAAGGCATCAAAGTTGTTTAAAAATTGAAAGTACACATTCTGTACTGTGTAGTACTTTCTTGAATTAATTTGTGCCATCAAGGCAAAAAAGGGGACTCCAAAGCAAATAACTTTCTAGCTGAAATTAAAATGATTAATTTGAAAGTACGTGCATTTATTTTATAATAAAGGAAAAATTATGCAAATAATATTGGTAATTTGGTTTTTGGGGCCCAAATAAAAGTCGCGAACGCTCCCCAAAATTCAACATCTTGGGTCACCTTCAAGAGTCCCTTCAAAAACTTGAACAAGAGGCGCGTTCATGAAAAACAGGATGAGAATAAAAACAAAGACTTAATTGTATTTTCACCTCGGCAATGCAAAAAAATGGAAAGTACCAGACATTGCCCAATTTTTTCTTGCCGAGAAGTCATTTCGGGGACTTTGGCCAGTGAAGAATTTATCTTCCAAACAGGGAAGGTGCAAACTTTGAAAATTCGAATGCTTTCCATTGTCATTTTTATCTTCATTTGTCGATTGATAAGCAGCGAAAAATTATCTATCGAACTCTAGTGAAAATATCTTTAATTTACAAAGAAAGAAAACCTAGAAATCAATAATTTTGAAACGCATCTTATTCCATTTTCTTTAGAATATCTTATTATTGCGATTCTACAGACATTTTCTTCTTACGCTTCTTTGTGGCATCATAACTAATGAAACTAAGATCAAAAGTATAGGAGAAATTTCATTTTAATATGTAGTTGTAGTTTACTAGGTTACCAGCGCGTTTTTTATCCTTAGATAAAAATCAATCAATATCAATACATTACAGCACTAGAAGTTCCAGTACGTACGTTTCAAGATGGTGCATTTTTGGTATTAGGAAAAAAAGGCATTTCGCTAGTAAGAGCATAGAAAAATTAGAAACGAAATTCCAATGTGCCCGATTTGGCTTACCAAACATAGACGAGGGTACCTGTGTTGAGCATGCATTTTACAGTCATCACATACATGTAACTAAAATCAGTGAATATTTTTCTTTATTGCCGTTACTGTAAAGGCTGGTGCAAACCTGGTCAGTTCGTTTGCGGTGGACGTCGTTGCATCGACATTACTTCACGGTGCGATGGCAAACCCGATTGTCCAAACGAAGCCGATGAACGAAATTGCCGTAAGTAGCTCAACGAAACCGAAAATAAATAGCAAGCGTGTTGCATTCATGACTTCTGTCTGGTTCAGTGGCGCTGGCCAGTTCTGCCGCAGAGGCTGCACATGCCCACCCTTACACCAGCGAGGGTTACATATTCTTGAACGACAAAGGGTCGATGGGGAAAATCTGCGCGGACACCTTGCTGAAGACCATCCCTAAGAACCGCAGGGAGGTGGTGCTCAAAAATGTTGGAGAATCAGCTTGTGAACTTCTACATTTTAGGTATGTGAATTATTGGAACTCAATTCTTAAACAGCTATGTGAACTTATGTTTTTTATTGAAATCCTAGGCATCTTGCATTCGTGGACACCAGAGAAGACACTGACGAAGTTGGACCGTACTTTCACATTCTGAACCCGCTGTCTTGGCAAGTGACGTAAGTATTTCTAAAGCAGAGAATCGCATCAAGGTTTTAGTTCCATGTTTGCGGAATAAACTAAACTTCAACTACTGTCTTCGGTAGGTTCCTTGAGGCCCCATGCAAAACAAAACAGGTGGTACATGTGGGATGTTCCAACTTCAGTAAGTTTATTTTTGAAAACTATGTCTTTCCTCTTCCTTGGTACTTTGGATGGTCAAGTCATTATGTTCACGTTTCTCATTCTCAATATTCAGTTTGTGGAAAAAGACCATCCCGCACCCCCAACCACATGGCAACCTATCTTGACCCCAGCCAATATGTCGCTTTGGCAGACCACGGAGATTGGCCTTGGCACACCATGTTGTACAGCGATGGTCAGCACGCCTGTGACGCCACTCTCATTCACGAACAATGGGTGTTAACGTCTTCCACTTGCTTTCAGGGGTCAGTATTAAACACCTACAACACCTCTCCTAATTTAACAATAGAATACAATTCTCTACGATTGTTACCAATTACTTAAACTTGCGAACTCCATTGCAGTCTTCCGTATGGAGTCTGGACAGCCCGCGTCGGTCTTGTCCGCTTGGACTCCAGCGCTCCATTCCAGCAGCGCCGCAGAGTGATCGGCCGTTCGCATTCCCCGGTAAAAGGCAGCGACATTGTCATCGCCAAGCTTGAATCGCCAGTGCACTTGACCGACTTCGTGCGCCCGGTCTGCCTTCCTAAGTCGGACAAACTTTTTGCTACGGGGAAGAAATGCGTTACGTTAGGATGGGATCTGACAAGTACGAGCAGCACTCTTTTAAGTCCTCCGCATTAACAAACAGATCAATTCATAACGATGTGTTTTTATGTACATAAAGGGAATCACCTGAGGCAAGTCACCGTCGTTCTGACAGAGACGGAAGAGTGCCTGTGGAGGTGGCCAGTTGGAAAACTGCACGTATTCTGCACTTCGGAACCTGCGGGACTCGTAAACGACTGTCAAGTAAGTGATCCCAAAGTTAACAATGCCATACCCATTGAAGATGCTTTCTGGAAAGTTTTCTGATTTTCATCAAAAGGGAGAAGATCAGTCCGGTGGCCCATTGCTGTGCGAAGATGACACTGGCAACTGGTATTTGGCAGGAATGGTGAACTGGAGGATTGGCTGTGGTTTAGCCAAGCAGCCCCGCTTGTACGACAGCGTTGCTGTCAACACCAACTGGATACTAACCACCATCAGAAACCACCAGAACGTTCCTGCAATAAGCCAAGAGATTGTTGATATGTAAATAAAAATAACTGCACCATTTATCCTAATAAATATGTTTTTTAAATTACCAGAAGCAGTTTTGGAAACCTTCTAAAGTAGGACAATACGCGTTCACACGTAGCTAGGAGAAATAAAAACGCGAAAGAGCAGTAGACAAAAAAGAGAAGAAACCGTTGCACACTTCCATTTAAAACTTGTCAGATTTAATCAGTGGGTCACATAGGCCGATTTCAATTTTTGCCCAGCTTGACCCAGCACCCAAAATCGGCGCTAAAAGTACATTACAGCCGCCTACAGTAGAAAAAATCCATGTGCGTGTCCCGACACAACGCAATCATCCTAAATATATAAAATTATTTCACATTCTCAAATTAGTATTTTTTTTTTCAGAATAGAATTAGTATACAAAAATAACAAATCCATTCTTCTGTACAGGGATGCATAGTGAGCATAAAAATCTGTTTAAAAATGGGAGAAAATCAGCAAGGATGTAGTAGTATTAGGCAAAGAAAGGGAGCTAAAAGGGAAATTATACCTCACCCTTCTTATATCAATTCACAATATATACACACAACACAAGATTGCCACAAAGTCAACGAGAAAAGAAAAGCCTCCCAAGCGCACTAATTACAGTAGCAAGAAGGGGCGCTAATTTCGCGGGTGCTCAGGGTGGCCTAGAATCGTCCATGTCACTAACGATTACGAGTGAAATGTTAAAAATAATCTCATATTTTATGAATTAAATAAGCGGGTCGAATTATAACTTAGAAGTAAATGATAATCCAATAGGGCTTCTCGCCCTTGCGAAATTGTTGAAATTTGGAAAAATTGAAAATTCTAGAAAAAGCCACCCTTAGCAAGTCTGTTATAATAAACCACATTGAAAAAAACCATTTGTAAATGAAAAAAAGAGACAAATTCGCCTACGTGGCAAGGAAGACATTGCAGAAAGGCTTATTTTTCAATACTCCTTCAAATGGACAGCGATACTGCCTTTCAGTCACAATTTATCTTTTCACTATCCAGCCATTATTAATATTTTACAATTGCCAGATGCTCTTGGGTTAGCTGCTTAAATTAAGAAAGGCCTGGGAAAATGTTCATTTTGATCAATGAGCCACAGAATTAAGAATCACTGAACAATTTGGTACCCACCCAAATGTAGCATTGAATGCATTGCAGTGTTTTCTTTGGACTGTTGCACTACAACGTGGACCTGAGGAGCGTCCTTCAGAAAACCAGTTAATGCTAACAAGGATTGAAATTTGTGGAGCATGTACTAAAGTATATTTAGCCTATATGCAAACAATTATGCAAATTGTACACCCATTTATGAATGCAATTTATATTATGCTATTCCATCCTCCTCTGACGGATTTGAAAACTGAATTCAGGAACACCATTTCGTGTCACTGACTTTCAAAGAAAACTGTGTTGAACTTACTAATAGTTCAGGCATACCAAATCGGGTTTCATAAATAGTAAAAGCCATATTGGCTGCCTTGCCAGTTTCGATCTGCTTTTCATTCAGGTGAAGGGAAACACGTTTACTCAAAAAAAGCTCACGCCCTTTTAAGTAACCAGCAAAGCCTGCATTGGAATGTATGAGTACATTAATTAAGTATAGACCTCAAACTTTCGATGACTAACACCGAAAGATTTCTGTTCATCGCTATAATTTCAGGACAAACCATAATGAAAAAATAAGGCAACCAATTACAAAAAGCCTGTGCACGGAATGCTTCTCTATGAACAACCATTCCCTACAATTAATTGTGTGCCATATGTTTTAATACACATAAGATTGTTTGCCGCATTTAAAAACATTATAAAAATTCGAAGGTTGAAAACATGTTTCATCTGCCCTCTTCTCAAAATCTTCCAAATTTATCGTTTAAACAGTAGTCATCATATTCAACCAAGAAGCAGTAAGATGTGACAAAAACAACCAACAATAAATGTCGGAGTATCTCGTGAAGAGGTAAATGCACCGCGGTGAATTCAATTCTCCATCGGTGGAGAAGTAAGTCAGAGAAACTGCTCTAGCATTGCACATACAGTACTTTACAGATCAAAATTGAAACACGCTTGATGAAACAGTGCAGGCAAATTAGATAAAGGTTTGTTTGCTAATGTCATAAAAATAGCTTTTGATTTTGGAGGCAAGAAAGATTAAAACAGTTGCGAGTGGGAACAATAAAAAGGAATGTGGAATGTTGTCCACCACAAATAAAGTGGCATAATCCAAGGGTTTTGATTCTATACTCTATTGTCATGAAATAGGGCACGAGTCACTTTAATGATAATATCAAAGCGTGGACGGGAATGTCGGACTGTCCTGCAGCCGGTCAACACGCACATGGCCGATCTATTGCCAAAGTCAAAAATAGTCCAAATTTGGGTAAACTTCACAATTCCTGGCTAGAGGAAGATTAGGGGCGTTTATTGAATTGAAGCTGCACTGGTGCCCACTACACTTGAATATCAGCACTCGGACTTGTCCTCCTCAACCAGATGAGCAGTGTCTTTGTCAGTGTCTGCAGATGTTGGGTTGAGGGCAGTTTGCCTGACCATCACTTGCGGTGAGGCCTTGTGCACGACACTAGAAGGCGAAATGACAGCTGTGCTCTTCGACGTTACGTCCACTCCTTTCTTAGGCGAGAAAACCACGTCATCAGGGTCTTCGTAGATTCCCTTGCTCGAGTCACGCATGGATGAACCATCCGTCGTCTCAAATGCAAGGTCGTACAGTGGATTACTTATATCGCCAGTCTTCAGGTCAGCCACAGTGAAATCGGCACTAAGTGGATCCTAAAACAAACATTTTATCATAATTAAGCCTTCTTTCAAATAATTTTCATGCAATCAATGAAGTGAAGCTGCCCTATGGCAGTCCAGGTGTCACTATATGTTTTTCTTTTGCTTTTAACCCATTGTGATCACATTCTTGGGTAAACCCAAGCAAGATCTTCAGTAATTTTTTACATCTACTAGACTTTTCCGAGAAAAGACCATCGATTTTAGAATGATTTCTATACACAACGCCAAATATACAGGAACGCCAAAAAATAAATTAAAAAGAAAACAATTTTTAGAAAAGTCAAGCATATTTTCAAAGATGCGTTTAGAAAACGTGAATAAAAAAGAGAATGATAAGATCTAATTGGGGAAAATCAAGATTAACAATGCCTTTTTTCAGAAAATAAACATTATTTAGAAATAAACTACTAATTAATATTGACACTTAGACAGGGTTAATGGCTTATTTGTTCATAATCATTTTTCCAGCAACCAAGCTCCCACTCAAGCATCAAAGACCACTGGATTGCATAACTACCATATATCTAATCAAATTTGAAAATTAAACTTTAAAGATCAGTGATTGTATTCACCATATTTTGTTGATCGTTCGGTCCATTTTGCATGAACTGAGGCGAATTAAAATGAACATTGGTCCCTTCGCGGAAAGAAACGCTCTGTGCACTGCCTCCGTAGCCGTTTTTGCTCTTCCTGATATAAGACGTCAAACTGTGATATCACTTATTATTATTTGAAAAGAAAGTCAAAATATATTCGTGAATTGACAAAACATTTTACCTAGCACGGCGCTTCCACAGCACAGTGAGTCCAATGCCAATCACCATAAATAAAAGTATTATAATGATTGGTACCGCTATGGCTGCTGCACCTGAACAAATTGTAATCACATTTGTTAAACTTGTAATAAACTAAGTTTTACATTTAATCAAATCTAACTATAGTTACATAAGCTACAGGAGTTAACAACATTTATACAGAGCTACA
>JAQIXS010002859.1:0-20533 GCA_034700785.1 Rossiulus vilnensis
TGAAGGCCTAATTAAGAGGCCGAAACGTCGTGAAATAAAGAATCCTTGGCTGAGAACTACCTGGTTCATCTTAATTTTGTAAACACCAGCCACCTGATGGCGAGAATCGACTTCTCACAAATTCAACGCATGTAAATTAGGAGTTAAAAAATCAGGTACCGGTATTGATTTGCAAAACAGCTTCTCTTTTTTAAATTTTATTATACATGTACACTCTAAATGCATAGTTCTATCGTCTTGATAAGTTAAATAAGAAAAAAAGTATTCACGTTTACATTAGGGAAACACGTTCAAAACTGCTGTCATGTTTCGAAATATTTGCATAAATTCATACATGTATTTAATGTCTCTTTTTCGCTATGTCAGGCTACTGGAATTACTTAATTTGCATCATCTCATGTATGACATAATAAACAACCGTAACTTGGATTTCCCAACTACAAATCACATTATCTGATGCAAATAATGAATGGTCTAAATTTGATAATAATAACAAGTTCTAATTCATCAACCTAATTGAGCAAAGGTTAAACAGCGAACGGTTAAATGGCACTATTGCCGTCATTATTTATCCAAATACATCGCTCATTTTGCTTGAAACTATTAGTTAAATGACTTAAATTGACTGTTATAATAAGTAGGCCTACACGTCCTTTGGAAATAATTAAAATGTTGCAGTGGTAAACTACGAGCCGTATACATGTATTACATATTTCGTTTATAATAAATAGCCTTACCAAATACTCTTTGAATGATGTAAGAGTACCGGGCACAAAAAGCAATTACATCTCACAATTGAAATTTCAGTCAGACTACTACAGATTCATTGATATTACTTTCCAAGCCCCAGCCTCTTGAGTTTCCTCTCCAAAAAAATCATGTTACAAAATGTTGCTAACTGCAATACGTTTCAGCAACCATCTTGATAAGCAAATAATCTAAGTTGTACTATCATGTTTGAATTTCGCAAAATGGTTTGAGCATGCCAAAACCCATGCTCATGGCACCTGTATAATTTATGTGTTGTATAATTTATATGATGGCGATTACTGTTGCCCAACAATTTTAAGTTTATTTAAATTAAATGTTTTATGCGTGCTAAAAATAATTGTATCCTTTTGTTGTTGTTTTTCCTTTAAAGGACATATCATATCACTCTGAAGTCGTCAATTTAGTCATGAAGTCATGAATTTTCTGAAGTCCTTTTATACATATATATGTATATTATGGATGACAACCAACGAACGCTAAACTGAATTAAGTTGCAAGTGACTGCATTTCCAAAGCGGTTCACCAGATCCACGAAATCCATACTTTTCGATTATGTAATAATGAAATACACGTACTTCTACCATTTAAAAACACGTTCTGCGATTAATGGTGGCACTTTTTAGAATTTGAGCAGCTTCACTTGACTTGGAGTGTTCATTGCGCCATGTTTTTTTATTTTGCCTCATCTTTATCAAAAGAAAACAGTGCCCATATTTTCACACGCATTTCAGACATCTTAAGAGGTTGTATACGGCGCTAATTATGCCATTATTAATTATTTACAAATGCATGGTAGCCTATAGAATAGGTGATTCCAATAGAGAGAAAACTGAACTAATCGATAATTTTCGATATGCTGGCAATGACGCATGCATGCACATTCACCGAAAATTATCGATATATATGTGTGTTTTGCAATATAACAATATATATATATATATACATGTATATGTATAAACATACATATAGTGTGCAATACATAAGTACACAAGTGTGCAATATAACAGTATATATATATATAGAAATTAAATTTCCCGATAGAATTCTACATTTAGCTATTCCGTTTGTGCAAGTGCGAATTGTGCTCTTTAGTGGATATCGGAAAGGAATGCTTGCAGAGTTGAAAAAGGAGGGCTGAAGGCCTATTGAATATATATATACTGTTATATTGCAAAACACCCGAAGTTTTCTAAGGGGAAAACAGCGTTCAACTTCGGTAGCCCTTCTTGGTCATCATAAAATATCCTGCAGAAGTACAACCCGAATTTAGTAGCATCGCATTTATCCAAACCCGTGCAACTGCCATTTATGAGAAAAACCAAAATGACGTGTACCATGGCAAGTCCACTGCCTTAACTGGCCCGCTCACTGGATGTTAACAAAAGGAGCAAAGCCCTTTTTGCCTCTTTTATCGAGCCCGTATTGTTGCGCAATTGAGCTATAAGAAACATCGAAATTAAATTTCCCGATAGAGCATTCTACATTTAGCTATTCCGTTTGTGCAAGTGCGAATTGTGCTCTTTAGTGGATATCGGAAAGGAATGCTTGCAGAGTTGAGAAAGGAGGGCTAAAGGCCTCTTGAATCTCCTCGCTAGCTTTTTAGGCGATTGTCAAATTTCATTAGAGATTGCTCCTACTCCCATTGTTAACGGTTGGGGCTGCACTCTCAGTCCCATTGTTGGGACCGTGGCACGTATCCCACCCCCCACATTGTCGATGATGTAAAATTTAAAGCGTTATTAGATTGGGTCTCGTTTGCTGTTAAGCTATATAGGTTAAGCGATATGGAAAGCTTTGGATTGAATTATAAATAGCTTGGGTGATCTACATTGCAGACGACAGCGATGGGGATAATAGCAACGTAGGGTTAGAGGCATCGGGGAGAAAAAGCAAAGAAGCTATGCATAGGGTAGGGGGAGTGGCTTTCGCTGGCTGCCAAATTCTCAAACAAGGCAGCCAAACCGAAAATCAATAACAGCTTTATGGCATCCGAATTACGGCAGCTCATTTGTGCCAACGGTGCTCCGAATCACGAAGCGTATTGATTTTTCGCCGACTTGGCATGTAACAGCATGATTTAATTCATTTTTCGTTAGTGTGTATAATACGTGTACGCAGGCGTCGACACAAAGTGCCGCTCTGTTTTCAATCCACTGAATCTAGATCACACTTATTCTCATTATAAGTGAAACTATAAGTGTGATTTAGTGTGAATATAATAAGCTATTCCATGGCACAACCAAGGACCCCATTCACATCATCTGAACGTAAACATTTGCAGAGCGCTCTTCAACTACACATGTGTAGGGCTTTCTACGGTAGGCCTAATGATTAAAAAGAATGCAGCCCCTGAATCTATAAACAGTTTTAAAATTACAATTAAATACAAATATACTTACATGCATAGTGAGTTAGAAATAAAACACCCGGAATGATTCACATGTCCAGAATGCATTTTTTTAAATAAATGGTTAAAATAAGATATTTTGTCTCCTGAGAAATGTTTCGTCCTAAAGGAAATTGTATAAGTTGCGGTTTTATAAAAAAATTTCCAAAAGAAATAAAAAGGAAATGCTTCTACGTTGGTTTACCATTTCCTTGCATATTGTTTAAGTACCGGTACCGGGTATGGTACAAAAATGATCAAACGGAAATTGCCAAAACTGCACCAAGAATACGTACATACATGCACTGACGTCATACATCTGTCACATATGACATCAAATAGAAGTTTTTTCGACCTGGTCCCCGTGTTGGGTCCAGTGTGAGTCAGCCTAGCATTCTTTCGTGACAAAACCATCCGGTCAGGCCAAGATCGAATCGCCATCCGTCTCTTCATATATGCGAGCTTATATTCACTGAACAACACTATACGGTTCCCACGCGGGTACAATAGCCAAGAACGTTTAAAAGGTAAGCCCAAAAAACTGACCAAAACACGAGAGAGAAAAAAAACGAGCTGCCAATTTCTAACGAGACTGCTGTCTTATAGGCATGCACAAGCAACAAAAAAGCGCACTTTTCTCGCTTTAAATCGTTTTAAAAGGGTTTTTTTTTCTTTTCGCGATTCGAAATTAGTTCCCCGACGGTGCATTATGCGTGCTATAATGCCACGCCATTTTGTGACTAAATTCGTAAATCAGCCCTGCTGCTGCTAACCACTTTTGCGCCGGTTTTTTGCGTATTCTTCCTCCGAAATTTTTCATGGCTGTCATGACTTTCATGAGCGAGCGATTGCCTCACAAATTCCCTTAACCGAGGCTAATCGCCCTTCGATTACACACATACTAATAAGATTACATAATTTTTACAAATGCTTCGTTAAAACTGGCTTTTGCATACGATTTTTCAAATTGGCTCGGGATGCAGAAGTGCCATTACTAGAAATCTCCGTTTGGCATAATTTGACCCAAGACGCTGGTTGATGCTGACGCTCACAAAGTGCGGGACTAAAATTCATCAGACAACAGTAACTAAGGCTCAGCATGTTCTCAGTATTCGCGTTTTCTGAATATACATGAAGTACACTCCCAGGTGTACACTTATTGAAACAATGCTTTCTTCTTAAAATTAAAGGAGATATATTGCAATTTTAGGCTGTTTAACTTCTACATATATGAAACGTTCTAAGGTTTTCCAAAGTTATGAGATTTGTCGCATTACATGTTCGATATTATCTAAACATTATGGATCATTTTAGATAATTTTACCTAGTGAAAGGCAAATTAGGCATGTAATGTAGGTGTGACTGCATCAGTAAATGCAGGAATATAAGCTTCTACAAATGCTTTCCTTAAAATATTCTAAGCATGGAACTCATATATTAATTCAATGAACTATTTTTTATTGTAAAATGATTATAATAAGTTTTCTTATAATTATTTTCTCTCCTAAGATGCTATTACATGTATCTTTCCAATTTCTATTCTTAATATTTTATTTATTCTATTTATTATCCTAAGTCAGCCCTGTGGTAGAGGGAAGGTTAGGGGGTGAGGGAATCAACCAGGTACACACAATTCGCACATAAGTGAAATTATTAATGCTGAACAGTTAGCTGAACTGAAAAGTAATTGGGAAGAGAACACGGTCGTAGCCGATTACAGAAGTACTATCCCAGTATTTGCCTGAAAATGCAGCCAACGTGGGATGCGAACCCTGGTTTCCCGAATGCAAGGTGGACATGCTGTCAATAAGCCACTTTGCTTGGTCAATAGTAATTACAACTAAGTTAGGCGTGTCTTTATTACTTAAAAGGAAAGGAATTGAATTTTCCTCTCCCCCAATAATATGGCTCTCAAAATTTTACCAGAAAAGAATTTAAGCATATTGCAATTTTTACTGTACACCGTTGTTTTCTTAAAATATTTTTCTAAAGATTCACAGCTGTTCACCTCGTGATAGAGCTCACGAATCCTGCTTTCTAGGGCAAATGATACCTACGTTAAAGGGAGGATTAATTGACAATTTAGGTTCATTAATTCAATTTTACGACCATTTTAAACGAGAATGCATTTTGAAACTCTATAGGCTCAAATTCCCGAGCTCTTTTTCCTAGAAAGAAAAACTGGCGTGGCATTTCGTACTGCATGATAAAGCTATTTTTTCCACTCTCGCTCGTCTATAGCTATACTTGTTGTTCAGAAACTGCTCATGAGGTTTTTTTTCCTCAGAAAAAAATGGGTAATGAAAAGGTGTTAAATTTCATGTCAGAAGCTGAAAACATTTTGATTGTTCCCCGGGCAGATTTTTTTCCAGACTTATTTCACCCATGAATGACGTGCTAACTGACTATTGTGTCACGGGGGATAATGGAGGCGATTTTTGGTATCGAGTAACTTGAACTAATATCGACAAATAGCCTTATTTTCCACAAAGAATGAAGCCAAAATTTGAATCCGTGGGTGGTAAAATGGCGAAGATGAGCCAAAATCCAGTGGACCCTGCGATTAAGCAGGCCATCCTAATCCTCAGAAAGCAGCACGACGCAAACAGATTAAGGCCTGCATGGGAAATAAATTCAAATAAACCCTGTTTACAAAAGAGATTGCTTTTGAATTACTGGAAAGCTTCTTCGCTTCCAGAAGATGGCTTTCATTGGGTGGCCTGATTTACCATAGAGGTTCTGGAAAGCAAAGATATGA
This sequence comes from Rossiulus vilnensis, assembly GCA_034700785.1. Lineage (NCBI taxonomy): Eukaryota > Metazoa > Arthropoda > Diplopoda > Julida > Julidae > Rossiulus > Rossiulus vilnensis. Next base: position 5,916 of record JAQIXS010002859.1, read on the forward strand.
CGTCATTGCGTGTATCTGCCGGAATTTATATAGGGGTCATGCGATTGCCTGTCAAGTCAAAATTTAAGTTTTGCTAAAAAAATCCAAGACGTGTCGGATTAATCAGCTAATACGCAAATCTTTCTTGTACAAATCCAACATTCGTAAACTATTCGTTGTAAGATTAACTGAAAATTCATTATTTTTCCAACTCGATTCATGAGCACATTACCAAGAATCAGAAAACAAGTTCATATAAACTTAGTTGAAAATGCAAGTCAGCAATTCACAAATAATGTTCAAAGAGTAACTAACTTTGAAGGTATTAAGATTAGTTTACAAAACTTGGGCCTACAAATACCAAATTGCTGTACTGGTAAGATGCAGGGCTGAAATACCAGAATCTGAATAAAAATCAGAAGAAAGCAGTCATCAACTGTGTACAATTAAGGGATACGCACGAGAAATTCACCAAAAAATATTTAATATTTCATTCTCTAAGACTCGATTGAGTAATAGAATAATGATATCGCAATGTATCAGTGTAATTTATCTTGTGACGAGGAATTTAGGGCCATTGAATAAAATTGGCGAGATATTCTTAAAGTCAAGGATCCGTCAAGATTTGGAAAAGACGTTATTCATATTCGCCGCCAATTAATGATGCCATTCGCTGTAATCGGTATTTGAGTGAATTATTTCAACAATTACAACACTAAATGCACTATGTTCAAGAAACATGTGGGGATTTTGGTAAAATTCGCAAAAAAATTCTTCAAAGAGTTCACAAGATTCACATGTGATGTATGAGCACCAATGCTTCCTAGTTCGTCCATGCAAGCCGGATGCTATCGCTGCGCATTCGATTAATTGAATTCCATTCCATCATTCTTATAACCTCTCCTTTTCAGTCTTCTTCACTAATCGAGATTAGTAATACGGTCGCACCCTTCCAATCTCGCTACGTGAACGAGGTGTTAATACCTCCCTTATCATCGGTCCAAGGCTTTGTTGAACTAACCAAAGCCCAATGTCCAGCCTTAATGTCCATTAAGAGCGCCTAAAAAGCAATCTCACCTCTTAACCCCTAATTGGAGCCGGGTGGCCTCTACAATGGAGCGATTTCTATGCCATTAACAATATGGCCGCCTCAGCTATAAGCCCCTCTGTTGTATCCAATTATTTATTACCTTTCTTGAAGGGCCGTTACGGTGCACTTAGCACGGAAACGCTCTTGGACGAGAATCAGAAATGGATTCGCTGAAATAAACGAATCAATTTAGAGCGTTGACGGAAAACGCATCAACAAACTGGACATCGAGGTGGACACTGCTTTGAGAAAAAAAAAACTGACGGCATTGTAGAAATTAAGCTTCCTTAGAGCCTCCTATAGGTACCTCGTTTAGCCAATGATTAATATGTCTTATTCATTATGATCACGATTGATAACTACGGTATTTAGATTGCGGTATCGGTTCTATGATGCCAAGTATTTTCAAAACTTGTGATTTCTTTATTTAACTTTAATAGATTCGAATGTTTTCGATGAATTTATAAATTTATAGTTAATTCAGGATTCTTACTTCGTTAATGTGAGTCAGCAAGAATTAACGAAGCTTCGCAAGACCATTAATCAAATTTCCCAAATCCACATTGTATTTTTTAATTCAATTCAACTCAGTACCATAGCATCTGGATGAGTACCAACATCATCGCCGAATTGAGAATTTTGAAGTACGATTTACTACGCATGATTAAAAAAGTTGAGAGATCGGAGACCAGAAGGCTTCAACGCATGTTTTCATTAAGATTCCAGAGATTTACAGCATAACAATGTTATTAGATTCAGAGAGAATTAAAAATCGTAATGTAACTTTCAAAAAAGAAAAATTACGATATTAATAATGGTGTAAAATTTTATGAAATTCAGAAAAATGCTGTAGAAAATGCAGTGCTCAAAGATTCCACTTGCTTAGATATAACTTTCACAAGATCCAAAGCTATACATGTACAGTAGTGCACATTCAATAGATTTGGCATATTTAAAAATACCCAGAAAGATTCCATGATAAAACCCTTGATTACAGTACTGACGTCAATCCCACAGTTCCCGTTCCCCGAAATGGACACCGGCTTAGCTTCCCACACTCTAACCGCATCTAATTCGCGTAATGAGTGTTAGTAAATGGCATTCCGGGTAATCGGATTCGCTGAAAGATATGCACGCGTCTGTCCGCTACAATGGATCCAGATCGGCGTTGTGCAAATTTGGAAAATGTGATTTGGCGATTATTAGGATGGCAGCGATATCGCACCGATCGACGGCATTGTTGCGCAAGAAATTCAATTCCGGTTCAACACAATGAAAGCTCGTCGTGGATTCGCCTCTATATAATGGTCACGGAGTATCTGCCAATGGTATCGCAGATATGCCTTTGGCCAACAAGGGTGACCAATGGCAACAACTATTTGATACGCCGCGAATTCACCAACACACGGGGCGCTGTATGGGAAAACCTTTAATGCTTGCGTCAAATGGATGTCATTTTGTCCAAAAAGATTCAAGTGAGATTTTATCCCAAACAATTTTATTTTCATCTGACAACTTTTCAAAGGAGTTTTCATTCCTGTAAGAGGTTTTTTTGGATGCTGTGGCGATTGTGCAATGTTAAGACACTAAGTGTAATTATTTAAAAGCGTCCCCACCAACCTGAACAATCTGGAATTGTCTGCTAACCTGGAAAAAAGTTAATTCAATTACGGCGGGAACCCTGTAAACCACTTTATTTGGTAGTATGATTGAAGACTCGTTTGACGAGTACCGTTAACAAATATCCCCCGACTAACTGGGATTCACTATTCTAGTTTGGTAGCAAGACATGAAACGATTCGAGTACGGTGACCAATTACTGTATGTCCAGTAGTTTACAAGTTCTGCTAAAAATAATAAAGCATGAAATTCTCTATCATTCAGAAAACATTTGAATTGCGTAGACACCACAGGCGATGCCTTGGTCAACCACATCCGCCCACTAACAGTGATGGCGTTGAAAAAGGTCCCATTGCAGGCCATATGCTGCTTGAACACAATCAAATTGTTCATTTCCAAAGACAGATTTCCCCCTCCTCCATTTAGCCCTCCCAGAACCTGAATTGTTCAGATCAGCCACTTATTGTAATAGGGTCTCATTAGCGGCCATTTTAATGTAACGCATATATCGATTTCCCCCACTGACCCGCCCGTCACGCATGGGCCCGTCCCCTAGCTTAACCCCCGCATTTAATATATTCATGCGGGATTGACCCAGGGCAGAAACACATCAGATTACCGTGTTTGGGTGCACGTGCGAGCGCGGCCCACAATGCACCGCGTAGGCATTATGAGAGCCCAGCCAGCCGTGGCCACCTCGTGGGGAAAACAGATAAGCTATTCAGCAGCCTGTTAAGGCTGAATGGGCACGGGCGTTGACAGATGGGAACGCGGTTCAAAGGGCCCCCACAATGGGTCCGATAGTGAAGTGCTACTCGACGAATTAACCCCCGTTCTCCCCTTATCAATAATGCTCGTGTAAAAATCTAACTTAAAACTATTAACACCGAAGCGGGACAAATTAGCGCCACTGATGCGTGCCCCTTTAATATATTCCCGCATCGAGGGCAAACTATGAATCCTTATTCCTAAATGAACCTTCGGAATCATGTATAGACAATTACTTGTTGTTGCCCTCGGCCAGTTTATCCTTTTCTGAGATCCTGCAAATTAATCGAATTCGATAAAGTATTTCAGCTACATGTACAGGCATATAGGCAGCGACTCATATCAGTTTCAATAATTGCAACTACAATGTGCAGAGGCTTCAATTACGCATGACGGACAGCTGTCCGCAACTGGGCGACCCTCCCTACTTCCGGAGAGAAAATGGCAAGTTGCAGCAAGGTGAACCGAATAAAAATACGTAAATCATCGCTTAGAATGATTTTTCACGCCTTCATACAGTGGATGCTGGAAACGAATTGCTAGCTGGCATGATGAAATCTTAGTCGCAGTGGCCAAGTGTCTATTATAACGACAATGCGGTGCATCAACGCTGCCTGCGCACAATGTCATGGTAACTCCCCCATACAACATGACTAACGTTTCATGAAGAACTATACAGAACTATCCCCATCATGGCTACGAAACTTAAGGCTGGGAAATAATCCAAACTGCTACTGTGAAAAACTTGATAAATTGTCCATTTTTGGCATTTTACCAAGCAAATGCGAACAACAGTGTGATCAAGCCCTTATGGTAATGAAACATGCGTGCGAAGACAAAAATGCAATTGGGCATCATTTTGTCATCAAAAAGGTGAATTGTTAGAGCACCTACAGTTTCGTGAACATATAAAAACAGGTTAGTTGGCCGAAAATAACAAGCGACGAAAATCTTCGCATATATGGGAATAACCATAAAATGCTAGTCGTGGACGAGATCCGGAGGGTGTTGTTAAAAGGCATTACATACAGCATGACCTAAATCCATCGGTGCCTGCACTTTGGCATCAGCGGGTGGGGACATTACATGCCTGCCGCTGCGTTTTTAATGCTGATGCAGCCAGAATAGAACGGCAGGCTGTGATTGGCTGCCATTTTTCTGTTCCTTTAGTTTGCAACATCTTTGTTAAGGGCTCTTCAGGAAAATAAGCGCGATTTACAGAGTAGTTCCTGTCTGGCTAACGTCGTTTTATGTCGATTACCGAAGGGATGTCTACATTTACTAAAGATCACTCTGCGTTCAGGAAGCTCAGTCAGATATGAAACGTTTATAGGTTGTTAGCCCAGTCCATCGACGGACCCCGGTCGAAGAAAAAGCCATCCACCGGAAATGGTTTCCACGCCTAACGGCGTACAGCCTCGGTCAGAGAGCTAATTCACTTTTGTCTATCTACGTATCGTCGCTCGCAAATGTGAGCGAGCTTTTTAGCACAGCAATAGAATGCGACGCTATATGCCGATTTCATGCGTTCTAATCACGTGATTTTTGGTTTTCAAAATTAAGTCATTGGCATTATACATGTAGTCGGTTTACTTTATTCTAGACATGCTCTTTACGTGATCAAATGTACGTGCATGTAAAATGCTATCATCATCAAACGATAATAATGTTTCCAATCTTGTACGATTAAAGTGTTTCCAACAAGTTTCATTTCTAAGTTTAGTGATTCGTTTCCAGTGTGCAACTCAATGTGAATGGCGTCATTGGCCATAAACAAACTTTTTCCATGCATTTTCTAGCAAATTATAAAAAATTACTGCTAATTGGAAATTGCGCACTCGAGAAATTACACAAGATAAATAATGCATATCATCTCATAAACGTTCCCAGATGTCGTTCCACCAGTCAAATTCACTTTGTAATCTCCATTTATTGTATACTCTCGAATCCAACAATTACTTGGGGTGGAAATCTGCAATTTTGTTGCTTTAACTGGCAGTAAGAGAGCTGTATGCATACTGCTCAACTGCATGAAACTGATGACAGGCGTTTTGGATGTTAGTTTCCTTTCACAATTTCTCAAGTACCTTAGTATAAGGCTATAAGGGACAGCTTGGCGTCTTTAAAGACAAACTCCTACATTTAACAAGGAAAAAAATGCATATTAATCACACATTTATTAATCATATATATATATACATGTACTTTGCCGAGCAGCTCATATACCGTCAATGCCCAAAATGAGTGATTAATCTGCATTTTTTTCTTTGTTAAATGAAGGAGTTTGTCTTAAAAGACGCCTTGCTGTCCCTTATATATATATATATATATATACATGTATATATATACTAGTAAAATCACAAGCTTAAAAAACATTTCAATCTATATATATACACTTTGCCGATCATAAGCAGCTCATATACCGTCAATGCCCAAAATAAGTGATTATTCTGCATTTTTTTCTTTGTTAAATGTAGGCGTTTATATATATAACTCAATATATATATATCAGTGAAAACACATGCTTAGAAAACTATTTTCATTTTAGCTAATTTCTTGCAAGAACAAAGGAGGTGCACCAAAAATGTCGTAGCATAACTTTTTCATATCACTGAGCTGAAGTCTTAAAGTAGCACATCTTAATCTGGTTAGGTAAAATGCAAAGGTAACAACTAGTTTTAACGAATAAATATACACATTTGCAGTGATTTCTTATTCAAGAAATTTATACTCCGGAAAGATGAAGTGAAATTATTTTTGAAATACGAATAAAATATAAATTAATTATTATATTTGTGGTGTAAAAACTGAAATGACTTTCTAAAAGTTAGCTGTTCGCCACCCATGGAGGTGCCCATGATGAGAAGTTTTGGCAGTTTGCACCCAGTTCATGTCTTCGAGAAGCTTTTCATTGTTTGCAGTTTTTTCACCAAAAACCATTGCGCATTGTCCCTCGATGACCAAACATGAAAAGGAGGAAAACAAAAGGCCACAGTAGCTAGTGGCTTCCACCTCCATTCCATGCCATATCTAGCCATCAATTGAGCAACTTGACACCAACTGAGTACGCTTGGCTGCCAGCGCAATTGAAACTTCATCCTGCTCGAACATCACCATCAGCAGCCCTGTACCAGAAGTTCTATCCACAATGCATTAGCAGAAACATTTTTTGAAACTAATTACCCATCGGGCATTTAAGCTGCTAGAAATTTCTTGGAAAAGTTTGGCATTTTCCATATACTGCGAATGCAAATGGCGCTTGTAATAGGGTGTGATGACCAATTTAACCGACAATAAACCTGGCAAGCGTGTCCACAAATGCTCAAAAATAGTTTACGAACTTTGATAACAGTAACATATTAATTAGACAACATTGGCTGCGTGGGTCGCATTCTTGTCCTTGAAGAAAACTAAGGTAATTTTGAAGAGAAGGTAAAACCTGTCCTGTACATATAAAAACAGCTTTTGCATATTTGCAACGCTCAAGTGAACATTGATCAGATTATTACACTAGATATTAAAACAATTCAAATCGCATTAGTCTACAAAAGTGATCATGTGGATTAGTGGATATAATGAATGAAGTTTTCTCTAGCTTTAAACATAAAACAAAAAATGGCAAATTTAATTTGTATACGATATTACAAGTTTGTAAAGTTAATGACAGTAAAATAGTTATTCGATGTAGTCAAACAATTTACTAAACAAGTAAAGACGCAAATAAATCGTTATTTACGCATACCGCTGTATACCTATTAATTTAAATTTAAATGGATGGTATCAATAAACACATTAGACGCAATATTATTACGTAATTATTACACTAATAAAACGTAAATCCTGTCTTAATATGAGTAATTCTGACAACTTTGCAGTGATTGTAACCCAAGATGGAAGCCAAGGGAACTCCTCAATGATTTCCAAACATGGTTTGCAGCACGAACTTGAGAGGTTGTCCAATAAGCTAGTAATGCAAGGTTTCCTTCAAACCGCGATATTTTAAAAGTTACCCTGAGCAGGAGCAGACAATGGCAATACAGTGTATGTTGTTTAGAGTTTTGTCAGCATTTTTCAAGGGTGGCAAAGGCAAACTTGTTCGGTTCTCCTGGTTGACGTACTCCGAGCGTGTTGTGTGGCATTTCTGTTAGTCATTTTTTATGCGAAATATGCGCGCGTATGATAGCCATTTTTTTAAATCCCCAGCATGCACCCCATCATAGTCCATTTTTTATCATCATCCTCATCAAACGCATGCTTAACTTGAAATGGCAAGAAAATAGCTGAATTTGACCATGGTTTAAAGTGTTGCTAAAGAGGATGACTCAGCATGGGAGCAACTCCCTCAATTCAACACAGACATGTATAGGAATCCAAAAATGATAAATATGTCCATGGACTACAGCCAGATATACTGTAGAATAATCGTTCAAATATTGGCACGATATAACCTTTTTGAATCATAGTAACTTGTTCTAATTCAAGGTGACTACTAAGGTCTCCAGGAATGGCCAACCTCAGGTGCCACTTGTGTCTGGGGCCTGATCTCTTTCCCTATACATGATATTAGAAGATAGGACGAATTACAGATGTAAAATATTAGCACAATGAATTACTTTACTCTTCCATTGGGAACGAGCCAGAAGGTGCAACACCTTAGTGCTCGTTTGTTTGTATTTGAATTGCTGACAGTTTCCTGAATTATTTAATAGGAAATGACATTTTCTACATAGCTCTCCCATATATTCTTTACAACCGGAAATGCACCTACCTGAAGTCACTTCTAACTTTTGGATGTACTAGCAAAGCTCTAAGTAAACCATTATGCCCATATCCCGCTCGACACCATCCCAGCTAGGTCCAGGATTTCAAAGTATTGTTTGCCCTTCTTTTCTGACCATGAATCCTCACGTATGTGTTAATTTTGAATCGCTATACGGACTGTTTCTCCTACATGAAAAAAATATTAGCCTGCAAAAAAATGTAGCATTAAAATGGTAAGCTAAGTAAGTATATCTAACTAGCGGCATACATGACTATAGTCAGATGAACAATAAAGTAGATTGAGAATTCAAATGGGCCATTAGAATGCAAGAGCCTCTTGTGCAATTAATCTTATCTGTCCCATGACTTATTTTCTATCCGTGGGCAGCTGATTGGTTAAGGCAAGGTCTATTCCTTTGTTGATCCGACTATAGTATGCCGCTTGCAACGAACGTTTGCTCTGGTTGATCGTTCTTGCTAGTTTGTCCACGCTCAGCGTCATAAAGGCACTGACGTCACGCTTTTGTCAGTCTCCAATAACCCATTCATCATTTGCAAAAATGTATTTCTTGTAACGTTGTTTCAATAAACTTTTACAGTGGATTTGTATCTTTCCAAAAAATGTGTCCAAATTTCATTCCATAATTTTTCAGGATAAACAAAATTGTATCACTAATTCCATCGCTATTTTAGTATTTATTTTCATTTTAACAAGCTCACAAAAGAAATGAGGTAACGATATATGCATCAACACGTGTTACCAGTTTGAAAATTGATGCATGTGCACATTCAAAAATGAATGCTGATAAAAGTTTAATTGTTTGATCCCATGGACAAATAAAAACATTCACGAGAAAAAATAGAATTATCTCAATTGCAAAGCAAATATTTAGTCTGAACATTTTCTAACTATCTCTTTATAAGTCATCCGTGAATACTAGCATAGATCATTGAAACATGCTATACAGTATGAAATGCGTGGGACAACAACATAGGATGGTAATTTATAAAAAACAACTTGTGCGTATTTGACATGTTCAAATTATCATAAAGGCAAAAACGAAATTTACATGCACTTTCCATTTTCATAGAGGAAGCTATAGCAATATAAAAGGACAACTCAAATTCGATTTCGTGACTATGAACGTTAACATAGACATTCCGAACACCTATTTACGTACTACGCATGGATAATTTATCCGACCTATGCAAAATAGTTACCGTATTTAAGGTGAAATGTTGCATTTTAAAGATCATCCACATATATTCTGGGATACATTAACAGCCAAAAATCTCATGAATCTCATTAAAAACCGAGACTCACACCAACATTCCCCCCTCCCTCCCCCAACCCCCAACTTCAATTTGGTAGGCAAGCACGCTGCCTCATGAGGCATACAGTAATGGCCGGAGGCCTGATTTTCATTACGGTCCTCCTTAACTTTCACATCCTCTCGTTCCATCACAAGATGGCAGGTGGCAGCCATGCCGAACGGCGAAACACGCGAGCACCGCAAACCCTAGTTCTGCGATTTAAAAACCCATTTGGAAAGCATTGTCATTTCCCTATTGTCGGCCTTAAAAGCTTGTTTATCAGGCAAAATGCGTGGGGGAATCGGATACAGGCTGGACGCTGCAATTACGGGTATCAGCGTCCCACTGAAGGGGGCTAAAAGATGCAGTTGAGGAGCACCTCAATGACACAGGACTGCTATTTAATTTCTCCCCCTCGAAAACCAGGGGCCCCCGCAATGCGGGACGCGCAGGTGAAGGGAAGGTGCGAGGTGTAATGACAGTTGGCAACAACAAAGACATTCGTATTATCCCCCACCTTTGACCTCCTTCACCGATACCATATAATTGTTACAGTCGGCCGAATTACATGGCTCGGGCCAGGCCGGGATTATAGCCCCCGTGGATGCAATTGTAGGAAGCGGGGTCAGGGGTGGGCCGGCGCGGCTCCGCCGTGGCGCCCCCACGCCCTCTCAACTCCTTGCCCATTGCAACTAAATATATAGAAATGGACATTCGTGTCTTCTGGGCTTGGGCAGGCAGCAGAAGCGGGCATTTGCTCAAACGACCAACGTGCACCGCCAAAACTTCCAAAGTATAAATTAATGTTATGCATCGGCAGAATAAACACGAAGAAATACCTTAAAAACACGTGCTTTGCTATAGGTTAATACATGTCTGGTACATGTGTAAGCCGTTTAAGATCTAATGTAGTGCTGTTAACGTATATTATGGTAACACTTTACATGTAAGTGTCAAACAATCACTATGAAAGCCTCATTACATGTTCAACATGTCAATTTATGTAATATCTATGCAAATGATTCCTATACATTAATACTATAAGACATGCATAAATACAATGCATACAACGCTAAGGTTTAATCTAGAACAAGCTATCCGATAAAGTTGTCCTTAAACTTTGCTGACTTAGCAAATTTACTGTAATTACACTATACTCACAATTGGTTAGCTATAAGTGATATCTATTTGTATCCCTTACATGTATATTCTATTTCCATCTCTGAAAGTGTTGTCATTCTCTTTCACAGACCAGTCCTGAGGATTAAGAGAATGACAACATATCTGATAATTTTGAAACACGCTGTAATTACATTAATAACAATTTAAATCAAATTCTATGCGGAAAATAAAATTGTACTGCGTAAATTGTTATAGCCTGTTATATACAACCCTTTAACTGAGGGTGAATTAGAGCTCATCAGTTTAGGCGTGAACGCGTCTGTATGTAGTTCGTCTTTCCGCTGATATTTGCTGTTTGCCTGACGCCAACGCCAGGAGTCAGGGACGAACATATCCATTAAATTCTAAGTAGTATATTAGAAGTACATTTGAAATGGGATCATTTCTGCGCTCGTCCCCCTAATCCATTTAACGTTGTGTGCATGCCATCAACTTCAATGATAGCACATAAACACTGCAATTCAACGTTTTATACTTTCAAATTAAAGAGCACTTTTAAGTATATACAGCGTTGTCCAGCCAGCCAGCCAGCCGTACGTGAAAATCACGCATGCGGCCCAGGAAAGTTCAAAACTTTTAATTTAGTAGTTGGGACGAAAGCGAGGAATTTCCGACAGTCGACACACCGGCGTCAGGTATAAAACGTACAACTCACATATTTTTTTAAAGCACAGCCTTCCGTTTACTGATTTACAGTATTTATATATATATATATAAACATCTGTTAAAGCATTCTCAGAACGGATAATTGGCCTATGTCGGACTGTTTTGTGCATGTGATTAGATAGCTAGTGTGTTATCCTAAAAAAGTTTAAAAAAGAACGTTTAGTCGCAAACATAACTGTGCATGTCTAAATGCCAGTTATTTTCGTTGATGCATGAATCACATGTATAAAATCATCCAAGGAGACAACAATCAGATTCCGTTCACCATGTTTAACATGCAGTAGCGCTGAGTAAAACGCTTTTCAGTTTTTTTTTTTTTTTGGGGGGGGGGGGGGAGGAAGAGAAGAATTATTTGGGTGAGGAACGCTTGCCTGACTCTTCACCCATCTAAAAGATCCTGTTTTATTGTCGGAAGAGCGATTTGCAGCATGGACACCCTTCAATTGCGTTTCACAATACGCCCGTCACTGGTCCTATTTGCTGCCTGTCTGTTACGAGACAAACTCAGAGGTGGCCCGAGGAAACCCGCGTCAATCATTCCAAATTCGGCAACTCTATCCCTTTTGTGTTGACCAAGAACTGAGCTAGGAAAAAAAGGAAATGCTTGATCCAACGTTAATTAACTCTTTTCAAGCCGCCCAGCGCCTGCATTGTTAATCGGTTTAAGTGGATTTCTGTCATCTTCGAATCTTTCTAGGCATGAGCTAGACGCAAGGACGTGTAAGTGAGAATGTATGCTTCATGAAGGTTATCCCACAATATCAGATTTTTTTTAATACATCACCATTCCATTTTCTAAAATCGTCATATAAGGTCCCCTGAAACTGTATAGAGGATTTGCACGCTTTCCAGGGTGCCATTCCGAGTTTTCCCCGACTGTATTTCTGTGTATAAATTAACGGGGCATATTCAAATACTGATAAATATATGAGTGTAATATACATGTTGCAGAGAATTAATTTCACTCAGAAATCACCACATTTAGCAATGATAATAAGCACTGATTAACGCAAACGCCCACGTGTATGTACATGGGCATACAAATGAACCGGTATATTTCCTCAAGTTTAAAACTGAATGAAAACGTTTAAGTTAGACGGGAACGAAATAAAATAAATCTGATGCTTTCTTTAATAGATTCGACTTTACTCAGAGCTAACATAAAATGTAACACAATCTCGATTAAAGAAATTGTCCTTTTACCGCGTGATTGTATTTTTTTAACGATTTGGTCCAATTATCAAGAACATTTAATAATACTGAATAAAATATCCAAAGTACACTATTAAGCAATTCGGTATTTTTCCTCACAATTCCATTTTTTTATTCCATTTTTTGAGTACCAAATAGCGTGGGGTAACGTATACAAATGCCAATAATTTGTTTAAAAAACTCAATTTTTACTTGAGCAAAGCTGCAAGAAAGTTTTAATTTATTAGATTTTGTCGATCCATAATTCGACATGTTTCCAAAAATTTGGCAAGAGTGCATGCATGCATTAGAAATTCTCGAATTGATAATGAGATCTACCGGTTGAGTTCGTTTTTTTGATTTAATAATGTTCATATACTGCATACAGTACATACATGTACAGATAAAAGCTACCGTATGTTTGAAGAAACGCAATGGTGTTTCGGGAACATCAAAAACAAATATTATTAACACGATATGCTGGGCCCTCCGATGCTTTAGTCAGTCGTGTGACGAATCAAGCCCATATAAACCGAGCAATTCTTAAAGTTACTAAATATTTCGTAAAATGACACCATGAATTGATTAGATGCTTTTAGAAATTAAGCCAAACGTTACTGCAATTACTAAACCAATTAGGGCATTCGATTTCTCACGTAATATTTTAACTGCTGCATGTAATTTTGTTTATTGAGTGTTTAAGTAGACCAATTATCAAAAGTAGTAATGTGAAACAAACAAACTTGACAGTATCTGATTATACATGGTTATAGTGATGTATTAATGACTAACTTCAAAAATAAATGGTCTCCGTTAGGCCCAAACAAGTGAAACAACAATGCATCTTAAAAATGCCAGTAAAATACGATATCTGTCTAAGTATAAGGTTATTTCATTATAGAATAATAGTATATTTTTAAGGAGTAACCGATTTCTCGTGTTTTGCGTATACCTAGATAGTGAAAAGCTAGGGCTATGAAAAGGATTTTACATCACAGCGCCATGTCAGTCGTAGTGTTTAAAGTCAACACAAAATGAGTAACTATTATGCGCACATATCAGACAGATATAAATCGAAGCGTATGCGCATATCATACAATTTTAAGATCATTTCACACACAATCTGACATTTATCTCAGATCAGGCAAAGTGAACTTGCGATACACTTTAGTCGGGTGCTGATATAAAGCTTTTATTACAGCTGGACGCAGACAGTGCACACATCTGAAAAACCCACAAAAAGAGGCATCAAGCATGGACATCTCAAAAAAATGCAGCACTTGCCCAAATATTGCGTTGATTAATAAGATTGGTGGGGTAAAATATAAGCGAGACTTATCAAAAAAATTTGGAATATAAGAAAAGTCGATACCTTAGAACATAGGCGCTAAATACTTTCAGTCTAAACACTTTAGTTTAAAAAAAGGTACATTTTAGTATTGAATAAACGTTTAATATAACATTACAAGCTGAGCAATGACTGCAATGAATTCATTAAGGAGATTCCTAAACAAGGGTTATTTTGAGCTGAGAGCACAGATCGTATATAGAAGAGACTTGAAAATAAAACCGAAAACTAGAAAATATTCGTATATCATGTTCGTTATATTGTATTTCGAAGTACCCAAAATAAGTTCACAAATATCCTTTTCAGAAAAGTAAATTTCACCTCATTATTCATCATCCAGCTTTCAATTCAATTGTCATTATATAAAAATAAGCTGATTTCTGATTGTCGTTTGCAATTTCTAAAAGATTATCATTGAAATCATCAAAAAATTGTTTTCCGAATTTAACTAATTGAGACTGCACTGCTGAAACCTACAGCGAGTGGTTTGTAAGTACGGTACCTCTTTTTTGTTTTCTTTTTTTTATGTACATACGGTATGTGTGTTCGTTGACGTCAATGTATCGCATTCTCTGCTTCGTGATTTCGCCACCAATTTTCGAGGTCAAAACAGCGTTTCATTTATACAGTGAAAGCTCGATAACTCGAAGTCGCAGGGGACCCCCAAAAATATTCGACTTATCCGAATTTCGAGTTATC
>JAQIXS010002860.1:0-20533 GCA_034700785.1 Rossiulus vilnensis
TTATTTGTTCGTGTGATTCTTCAGGCACTAATACAGGTGAAAGTACAGTGATAACAATTATATGCAAACGAATATTTAATGTAAAGGCGCAACGCTTATTAAAAGTTAGACAAATGAATATAGTTATTCTTACATATATTACGTTAAAGGACAAAAAGACAAATGAAAAAAGACAACATTCACATTGTTATTGGGAGTTTAATGACAGAAAGAAAGCATTCATTTGTCTAACTCTTAATAACCGTTGTTCTTACATTAATTATTCGTTCGTATACAATTATTGTCACTGTACATGTACATTCGCTTGTATTAGTGCCTGAAGACGCCTAAAATTGTTGCTTTAACATGTAACATGCATTACATGGTCTTATTGAGACTCAGTAGGAATTGAAATACACAGGTAGGTAGCACACATTCCTATATAATTAATTATATCTCGTTCCAAAGCACCACACAACCAGCATTAGTAGAACCTACTTTACATTCTTGAAGAGCAGAACTCAGAAGTTGTATGTTTACATGTATTTGACTGGATTTCCGTGATAGAGATGATAAAAACGATTCTGCATTCCTATTTGGCTTCGAGCGACTTATGCAAAGTCCCATGCGATTAATTCCACTATGTTAGCATAAGCAACAATTCATCAAAGTTATTCATGTCACAGCGATAATCCCAGATCAAACTATGTCAGTTTAGGTTTCGGCGAAACGTCCAAACGCTCGAGTCTCAGCAGCGTCTTGTCAAAAGATAAAAGGTCAGAAGACGAATATTGCGGTTAATCTTCCCTAATATATCGAGGGATTTCAGCTAAGAAGCTTAATGAAATAAAAGGAGCGAAGCGTTGGGCGACGTGTCCATACGCGGTTAACCCTTTATAGGACGTAATCGCCAGTGACAAATACGCAGAGAAGAAATAAATAATAGAAATCCGAACAAGGAACAACAACATATTGTTAATTTCCTCGACTTATCTAAAGGGCATCTGACAGGAATGGCGGATTTCGCATTCATGTCCCTTGCATAAAGTCCACTAATAAACCCATACGATAGTAATTAGAGATATATACCCAGTCGGATATTTATAGGAAGCATAATATCGCCTTTGTCATTCTTGGAGAACACGATTCTCAGATATTGATTGAAACGTACTGTCATCTACAACGAGGCCATAATACCCTAACAAAAGCATTCCTTTAATTGTGCGAGGCGAGCCTTTAAATTGGAATTAATATCAGCTTCATTAATTCGTAGTACTAGACTACAATTAAGCAAGGTATTTAGTTATACACATGGACAAACATTAGCAGAAGCGCGATAAGCAATATACGTGCACTGGCCTGTGATAAAAGCTAGTTTGGCAATGCGTAATAATGTCCAATCTCAACAATATGAGTGATTACTTTATGCGTATGAATCGCGTTCATAAAATTACCAACCATCATGATTCCCCTAAAAATGGCTCTTAAAATGGTCTTAAATTGACGATTAAGCAAACATATAGTTCTGAAATGCAAAACACAAAGAGGGTAGGTTGAGACCATGACAACAAGGAATAATGTATAGGAATAATTTTTATTCCAATTTTGATATTGCTGTCATTTGGTCTAAATTTATAAACGAGTATGTCAAACATATGATCAAAATTGAATTAAACGGGACTTTTTTAGATAAACCGAAAGCATATTCAATACGCCAACCTACTTCAGTTTATTTTTTAAGCCAGTATACGCTGTTTACGAAATCAATTTGCATGTAAAAAATCTTGTAAAATCTTCCGCGGTGATAAAAACCATTCAACCCTTTATAGACTACACATTTTCAAATAAAATGGAAACCAATATAACAAAGGCAAAAAAAGAAAAGAAACCAAAGAAATATTTTCCAGAGCAAAATCACATGTAACATCAATAATACTAATAAAATGAGATCTGATGTTTAAAATGCGTGCTTTTGTTTTCATTATTTTTAACTTATATACATCACATGCCTTACAAACTGCGTTACCATTTTATTACAAAGGATTTAAACTTTTTGATTTAAGATATGATACAATGTTTTAATTAATTTTAAGACATTTTTCAAAATACTGGATTTCTTACATTAATATTTCACAAAAAATAATCCCCGCTTTATAACCGTGTCACGCAACTGTGTTGCTGAAACGTTTGCCAGCATTTCTTACCTTCACATACAATGTATTGTGACTTAATTAAGACAGCTAAACGGTTAAAAAGGTACTTCAAAATGAGTTAACACAGAGGATCATGACCACACGAGGGTTATCAAATAAAGAGTTGAAATATACTTATCTTCTTCTGAAAATAACGCCAAGCGAAATTTACATACATGTACTTTTTTGAAGGGTATTTTTTGCGAATAACAGAAGATGCAATAGAAGCTGTAAATATGAATTCACACTTATAAATTAATTACGAGATAAATTATCACTAATATGCCAATTCCATAATTAATAAACAGAAATTGCTGTGCTTGAAATTCGCTTAATATTGCTAGCATTTAATTAATAATTAACATAATTGTAAAGTTTAAAGCTGGTTATTAATACAATATTTATTTAAATTGACATTAAAATAAAAACAAACATGGTTGCAGGATTACAGAAGAAATTGCTGCTTTTGCATGGCTATATAAAACGTTTATTAAACCTGTTGGTGACAAAGGGTGTGGTTGATGGTGAGAGTCAAATAAAGCCACCATGCTACGATAATAACAAGGTAATTATACAATATATGGGATACATGTAATCGTTAAAATAACGAATCAAACTATTGGACAAATACTTTTCTTGTACATCAGAATTAGTTTTTTATTTGCCACCGAAGCAGTCTAATGCCCTAAATGATTGAGGAACAATATCACCTAAGCTCATTCAGTGTGTGCACATGTCTCTTATAAGATTAATTTGAGGAAAAAGTTCCTTACTTTTTCTCATGAGCATACCGAAAAAAGCCCAAACGCTTGATTAATCTAGTTCTGTGCAAAGGTCCCAGTGAACGATACGTTTCAAATGTAAGCAAAATATAACAAATAATAATCTCGAAAGGCATGCAAGATTAAGATATACAAAATGAAAGTATTTATGTGTATTCAGATGATTAGAAATTGCAGCATATAATTAGCTACATACATTGCCCTAGCTATATGCTGGCAGATCTGAATTGCATACTTGATATGGCCATCCGTACTCGTTTTGAATTTAATTATTAGACACTTTGCTGTGGACATTTGCAACTTATTTCTAAAATTTGGTCATAATTTAGGCCGTGCATTACAGACGTTGCAGAGGTTTTGTCACTTAATGTTTTTCATGCGTTCAATTTCTACCAAACAGACGTAACTGAAATTATTTCAAATTGTGTTTGTTCATTTTTTCATCTAATTATATCTTTATTTTATACTATAAAGTATGGCTGTCAGTTCAAAAAACACATTCAAACCCGTATATACGTATGTTTAACCTATTTTGTTATTTGGCAGTGTCTTGGTTTAATTTGTTTTCAAATTCCTGCAGATTTCTAGTCTTTCAAAAACTACTATACTTAGCATATTTTTGGTAATGTTGGGCGGTTCAATTTTTGACGTTTCCCCAATTACGAAACTGTTGCACTACGTATTCTGATTAAATGGCGAGATTAATCAACTCTCTTCTTTAAAGGGTTTGTGCAAAGTAAAACGCACATGTTTATGAGCAAAAGTCACGGAAACAGTGCCACAATGGGGCGGATGGGCATATGTGATGCTCACACCAAGGAATAATTTATCAAAGATAACACGTTAATTATATAATAAAACTATATCATCGCCCATGACTGCAAGGCTTTCATAATATCATAACTTAGCAAATTTGACAAGTAATGTATGCACCAATAAGAAGATTCGGCAAGTGTTTGGTGATTTCAGTTTCCCCAAATACTAGTAATGTCCAATCAGTTATTGTCCCACTATATTAATAAGAGAAGCAAACTACAATTTAATCCCAACTCATAATTTGAGAAAACCACTATTGCACCTATTTGCAAGATAAAATAAATTGTAAAGGACTCGTACATTTTAATTGAAATTTTCAGATACTAATACATGTATGTCATGAAATGCTGTTTGTATACAAATGCTTAATTTAAACAGAATACGATATAAGTTTACGTATAAATGTTTATAATATGAAAATTAATGGATCAACTTTAGCACAAAGGTTCATTTACCTGCAATTCTTCGAATGATATTTACCGTAAACAAAGCAAAAATGCCACCCAGGACAGTGCAACAGCCTTTTGAAACTAAGAAACAACTCAGTTTTCCTACAGAAATTCGTACGAAACGTCTTAACATTCGCTTTATTAAACATGCCCTACTATTTACCCGTTTAACATGCAGAACACATACAATATTTGGGCGAGTTAAGCCTAATGTACCATAAATGTCTATCCTCAAGTGATCACTTAATAATTTTACGACATGAATAGGTCTGTTTTAATGTCGTAATAATGCTGAAAAAAGGCATGCAAAGCCCAAGATGCTCGGTTGTCATGCCATGCAAGAGAGAATAACCATTAAAATGGGCCCTCGACTAATTTTGAAATAGTATATAAAGAAGAAACTGGAAAAACATGTTTTGCGAGAACAATTTAAATAATAGTCTTTGACTCCTTGTGACATGGTGTATACCATTTTCAACCTAATAAAGGCAAATAATCATTCGACAACCGAACGTCAAAGATATATATAGTAAACAGGCATCACAATAATGGGATTTCGACGAGCAAATTGGCTCTAACATATTCATTAAATAGTGCCTCTCGAGTCATATTCGGTGACAACTTGTTTTTTTATGTTGTATTCGTGGAAAACTAAATAGAATAATTAATAACGGATGTCCCTGCAGGTTATTCTTAACCAATTAATTTTCCTCATAACGCAACATTTGTCAATATTTCTTATGAGGAAACGTCGGATAAATACTGACAATATAATATTCATATTTCTCAAAGAGAAATACGAATATATATAATCAACAAATGACATAGGCGTAGTTGTTTAATAAGCTTCCGAGCTGAGTTCTAATCTGTTCAGCCATGGAAGGCATGGAATATTTATTTACTAAAGCGCGGAAAACGTAGCCATTACGTAGACTGCATCATATTCATATGATGTCGCAATTAATGTTTATCCCAGTGGGATCATATTACAGTCTATACGGAAGCATAAGGACTCATTTCGGGACTTTACATTGTTTCAATATTTATGATGTGTGGGTATCAGAAATGCTAAAATAAATGTGTGAGCCAAAGTACTATGTTTAAAACTCGAATGTAAATAATTACAGCATGTTTTTTTCTCTCTTTCAAATTCCAGGTTAACAACTTATGGCTACATCCATAAGACACCCACTTCGGCCACCATGCATTAGCAAATTCAATGCAATCGTCATGTTTTTGTGCTTGTGTGGAGCAGCGTGCCATTCGGCAGATACGTCTTCAAACTTAGTTCGTAAAACAAAAAGTAAGTAAGATTTGCACGTGCGACTGTGGAAATTGAAATCTTAAAATGTTAGTCACTGAGCATAGTGCTATCCATTTCCATTGAAATGCGCAGTTAATTAAGAACACTGCTAATAAATTGCTGACCTAAGGTAATGGTTCGTTGAACCTCTTAACTTTGGTTGCACCGTCAGCGCCATCTTCACGAAAGACGTGACTTGCGTGAAGAATGCTGCAGAACAAATTAATCCTGAAATTTATTCGTCGATTAGGAGTTACATGTATTTCTATAGTTTGGAAAGCGTGAGGGAAGGACAACGAGATGGCATCAAAAACCATTTTTATTTTGCTCCAGTTTTCAGTAACTTTCTTACATTTTAATTTTGCGCTCAAATGTAAAACTCAAGCAATTATAATAAAAGTGGATCATTGGAATATTTCTCAACGAATTTCATTTGTTTAAGAAATGTCATACGTTGGGTTAAGCAAACACGATTCGTACCGAAAACGAGTGACTTTTTAAATGGAAGTTTCTGGCATAGTCTAGCTTAGGTTTGAGATAACATGGAATTGTTATTAAATAAGCTAGATTGTTTTTTTTAAAAAGTGAGCATGTGCCTAAATAGTGGTTACACAAATAGAAAATTGTTTATATAGTATAACAAATTTTAAGTAGCGTTTTAACTTGCTGCATGCATTTTTATGGCAGGATAAAAGGCTGTAATGTACCGGGTATTCAGTTTAATCATAACACTATTAATTATAAAGACCCATAGAATACGAGATACTTAAGCCCACCTATGTATACAAGTTAATTTCATCTCATACATAATGTAAAAAACGTCCAAATAATTGCAGTGGTAGGTAGTGAAAGAGAAGAGCGGCGGTTGAGCGAGTGCTTTTTCCAACTCCATTTTTATAATCGGTCCTCCAGGGAACCTAGTGCGGAACTAACAGTGTACCGCCAATGATATTAACTTAAAGCAAAAATGTAGTCTAAAAAGCTTTACGACTTATAAATTCCAATATCTACGAGACGAATATTTCAGGTAACGGCCGATTTTCGCAAAAAACAATGTTTCAAAGAACCCAACTGACAAAAATTAAAAACATTCGTCATTTCTAAACTAAGCAATATAAATGATATAGACAGAAATGGTCAGAAAACACGAAAATTGGAAATCTAACATGTATTTTAATGAATACAAAAAAGTTAAAAGAAGATGAAATTTGAAAAGTCTTTTGTAGTATATTGTTTAGTATCACTATCCCAAGGTACACGCACATGCATTTGTAATGACAAAACAATGCACCAAGACTAATGGCAGCAATTCAAACAGACCAAACAAATAATTGGAAAATGTCAGTAGATTTTCATAGGGCTGGATTTCATGGACCAAGAAACAGCTTGTATTGGGAATAGTTTTCAATAAATTATGTATTTCTTACTCAATACTTCGGAAATACAATAAAAAACGAAAACAATATGTATTATTACAGTTCACTATTCCCCTCTGCATCTAACACAATAACCGACGCAGTGTGAAGGATCAATTGACTACAGGGATTAGTGTGCAATTCGCAAACATTTCTTCGTCGTGCATGGATATTGATTATTCAGGTATCATAGTCACAGATGCTGTTTTTTCACATAAAATTCGATGCTCATATTCAATATTCCATCTACCAGTAACTCTAAAAATAAGTAGGAAGGCAATGGTCAGTTCGAATATTACAAAAACATTTATTTTGTATTAAACTAGTAAAAAGCACACTAGTTGAAGTTATCATCCTGATTAAATATGCAAAGAACTAGGGCATTCTAGAATGATCACAGCATTGGTAGGCAGTGAATGTATAAAAACTTAAAGTTCATATTGATATGCTCTATCGGTTACGTATATACTGTGTATATTCTACAGGTGAGAATGGCATTTTCCCGTCATGGGCGTATGGCACATCATGTTTTTTTATCTCCAAGCAGCATGCACACATTCGCATTGTAGTGCAGCGCAGCTTATGTTCAATTTCCAATGAATAATTCATTGCGTTGAAGAGGATTTTTTCTTGCATAATTCCTGCACGCATAGTTGAAAGTCTAAGTTATATTCTCATACCCAGGATGGCTTTTTCTCTATCGATAAAATATAATTTTACTTTCATGGGAACGCAAACATCGAGATGAAATTTGGAATAAAGTTTGAGAGAAATTGCTCCCTTAAATGCTGTTAAGCAGTTTAAGGAATTGGAAATATTCGGAAGAAAAAATGAAAAAGACCACCAAATGTTGGTTTATGCATAGTGGAAGAAATCTTGCCCATCCCTCATTCATCATTCAACTGGTGTTTTTTTTAAAAATCAAAAATTCAAAACAATTCTCAATCGAACTTCTTTTCCCAATAAAGTTACGCAGAAACATTTTCATGTTAATTTGTGAGCTAGATGTATGTACACGCAATTGCGAAAATAGATTTCCTGAAATGTCTCTTGAGATAGTGCCTTACACATGTAGAATTAAAGAAAAATTCTGGGATCAATATAACAATATTGAGGCTTTCTATAAGAAAACGAATTGGAAGTTTCTGAAATCATGCGTGGCAGCAAATACTGTTTGACTCAACAAGAACCATATATACCTTGGTTTCAACCGGTTTAATTGCTAATTATAAGGAAGTACCTCTTTACTGCATGGGGTTCCGTTTCTAAATTTAAGAATTTTTCTTTCACTAAGAACTACTTGCAAAATGTAAAATTCTTCGCATTAATAGGCCTAATTTTTTAATCAATAGATCGCTGAATAATTCTAAATATGCAAAAAAACTTGTGCAAAAATGTAAATGTAGGTTGTTAATATCGCAACGTTACATTGTACATTATTGTTTCTTGTATTCTCAAACTTTGAAGAGAACTTCAATGAAATCTCACGGGTTTATTCTGTGATAGTCTTATTAAGGCAATATTGAGTTTAAAAACCACAATTCAATGGCATTAAATGGTGGTCCAGTAGTCCCCGATAACATCTCCATTGTTTTTTTCCAGCGTTTTCTGTTGTCCATTTCAGAACTACTAAGCCCACTATTGTCTAGCGGTGATGGAGTAATAAAGATATCCGGCAATGATTTGTAATTTCACCTGAAACATCAATACTTTCGCTACTTTTCTGTCCAAGATAATGGCTTATTGCCTGCTTGCGAAGCAAGACGATAGTCGTCAATGGCGCCATTTTTCATCCAATGAAAGAGCTTATGTTTATATTGGATTTTTTTCCAAACGTTATTTTCGCCTACACACAAAAAATGAAAGAGTGAGCCCTTTCTAACGATTCAATCTGACTTTGCCGAGCCAAACAAATACCGAAAACTGAAACCATAAAATCCATATAAATAGATTTTTTGGACTTATTTACACAAGCAATGCAATCAAATACACACAAAAACGTCTTTTTTCGTGTGTCCTTTCTAGAAAAACACCAGGATTGCGGAAATTTAATGCAGGAATTATCACAATTATTGTATTGCTGTATTCGTTATAGCCTATAAAAGTAACTTTAATATTGTTCGAGAAAATCGCAACACTCGCTCGTCAATCGCCATATATTTATCATCACAAATAAGCATTTTTATCCATTTTTGAATTACCAAAATATCCGGAAAATAATTCACCTATACCGCGTTTTAGACGGGCAAGGCGTATGGAGTAAAACGTAGAAATAGTTCTTCTGGGAATACTAAAAGTATGCAACAAATAACTTAAAACAACACTTCCAAATCACGTGATTAATCCATGGAAACAACCATTCCATTAGATTTTTACGACAAGGGTAAACATTTCAATTAACATATGGACCGTTTGATGTGACGTATATCTGAACTGTTGAACATTATACGTTGAAAAAACAGTCCTAATTATCTTCAACTATTGCGTAATGAAAGACTCTCTGAGCGGAAATGCGCCAATAGAATTACCTGTCATCAATCGACTTTAATTACAGACATGCGACGTACACCTAAAACGCATTATTTTTCGTATTGAAGATATCCAATTTGGGTTAGGCAATAAAACAATCATTTATTGCTTCTAAAACTACTTCCTAAAATTGTCATTGCACCTTTCTCAGTAGGCCTACTTCCTGACAATGTCAAGTAGGTTTGGGGTTTTTACAGAGCAGGTCGATCTTACAATAAAGTTTCGGCAACGAAATTACAAAAAAGGCTATACGCTACAATTTTAACTGAGCCAATATACTGTATCATATGCGTCACCTTGACTCCGAAATACATGAAGTGATAAGTTGTATTGCCTGAGTGACCCATTCTATTATTTTACAGCACGAGTGATGTTATCCACTGTCTTGCAATCCATAGATCTTAGTTTAGCTCCTTGAATTTGGCCATTCAACTACTTCCTCAATATGCTTTGAATTTGAATGTATTACTCTTTTTTGAGGAATTATTTTTTAGCGTATAAACGTGACTTTAGCAAAGATTTACGACAAAATGTAAATTCAAGCTTAGAGTTGGATACTGACGGAGTAAATAAAAGTGAAAACTCACCATCAAGTAGCTGATGTATTACGAAATTTGAAGCACAGACAGTTTGACATCAGGAAGATTAAAGAAATATCTTTGCACCAACAAAATCAACAATCAACAAAATTTCACAAGTTGAATTTTATAATGTCGAAACGCGTCTACTCAGACCAAAGTGCATGCTGGTTATTTATGCAAATTACCAAGCGACCAAAAGCGTTCACCGGGTGCAACAATAGAAATAGTTTGTGAATGCTGAACACATGTTTTATTGAATGTCTAAGGGTTTTCCAAATGTTTGATTTGTAATTGACGCCAGAATACATCTACACAATTTAACGTTTAATAAAATTCTGAGAATTTTTTAAATGTGTCATTGTTGCAGCCGGTGAGCGATATCTACATGTCCATGTTCATTAATTTACACGTACATGGATGCAGAAATATACATTCTTAATACCGTATTATCAACAAACAATGACAGTAATAGGCCTCGTGCTGAGTGCAATAAAGATGAAATGACGTGGAATACTGGCAGCATTCATTTTCGTCATTATGCTACCGACTTCAGAATTCTTGATCTTACAGGTAGTTTAACTGTTATTGTTTTTTGTTTTGTTTTAGATGGAAGCACCCCTGATGATGCAGATGCACAAACGTCAGTTCCTTACTCTGTGAGGCTAAATAGTGCGAAGCCAGATGACAGTGGCTGTCGCACTACTTGTCACCACACTACAAAGGCTGTTGGGAACGATGACGTTCAAGAAACCACGGTTAACAAACCCGATCTTACTGAACGATCCAATGAATCCACCCGTCACACAAGATCGCTATCTGAAGACATCCAAAAGAATGGGCACCAAAGAGACGCACGAGCAGGGGCTTTAAATAAAAATTTCTTGCGTTTTGGCCGGGGCAGTCTGAACAAGAATTTCCTGAGATTTGGCAGAGGCGGTAATTTGAAGCAAAACTTCTTAAGATTTGGGCGGGGTGGGCTGCAGAAAAATTTCTTGCGATTCGGTCGCAAAGATGCGGAGTACGATTTTGATTCCAGGGAAAAAGTGGAAGATCTCCCAACTAACGACGAAAGTCTGGATTTGCAGGGAGGTTCCATCGTTGGCAACGCAGAAAACCTCGCGAGGGTCATCGAGCGTCTGCGCTCAGAAATGAGTGAAAATCAAGATGACGAAGAGCAGAAACAGGAAAACAATGAGTCTTTTGCAGAGGAAGACTCTGATGGCAGCACGGCTCGCGGGCCTGGGGCTTTTGAAATGGAGGAAAATGGGGCAAAAGTAAAACGAGGCTCTCTGAGCAATAATTTCCTGCGCTTCGGTCGCAATTACAATAGGCCGCAGAACATGTTCAGCGGCAAGCGGGGGTCACTGGAGAGAAATTTCTTGCGTTTCGGTAAACGCAGTGTGCCTCCCAATGTCGATCTGGAGGATGGCACCAGCCATAAAGTTAAGCGAGGAGTGGGTTTTGACAGGGAAGCTAAGGCCGAGGAAAAACGATCTGGTCACGGGGATTCCATTCAAAGGCGATCTCTCGATGAAAAGTTAGCGAGTCAGCTTAATAACAATTTCATTCGTTTTAGCAGACGTTGAAATGCATCCGCTCGATTAGAAATAATTGTGAAAATATCAAAAATCATTTGTTCATAAGTGTCAAATTATGCCAGCTAATGGAAAGTCGACTACAGTCTAAACCATGTCTAACGAATTGTAAGGATAGTATGGTTGGGCACCCATGGAAATCCATGTAAAAAATAACTGTAACTGATATAACAAAGTGGATGAAAACAAGACCTGAAACAATTAACCTGAAAACTCGCAAACAATTTTAGGACTGAAATTTGTACGGTGACCACAATAAAGGGAAAGTATTCTTAGTACACTAAAATTTGTTATGTTAATTAACCAATTAAAAGGCTGGAACCAAATGTAGATATTTTCAAGGCCATTAGACTTCGTTATATCAGATTTCGACTGTAGTCCATAATTTAAGATAAGCGTATTTTTTTGCTGTAAAAGGTCCAAATTGTACCCCTATTTGGCTCAAACAATTCATGGATACTGTAAGACGGATATCATTGCCAAGTAGTCGTGTAAATAATTTGGTACGTTTTATCCCCGTTTTTGTATTTCTTTTCCGCTTCTACACAAAGATTTTATCTGTCAATTTTAATATCTGCTAGTCATTTTTCAAGGCCTGCAATGCATATTTATTTTACAACGGAATAACTCAGCTATTTTTCGAAAACTAGTTTAAATTACCCTTCCCCTCAATTTTATTAAAATGTCCTCATCTCTCAAGGTATGACGGATGTGCAGCCTATTATTATATAATTACAGTATATTCAAGCTGTTATTGTAAGTTGCCAATATGAATAGGAAATTAAATTTGTTTCTTCGTGCATTTACTTAATTGCCCATTTTTATTATCATGACTCAGAAATGAAAGGTTCCCTCTTTCAGTACCATGCATAATTTTACCAAGTAACTAATAATTATCATGGACCTTAAAATAAATGTATTTAAAAAAATGCAAAATTTCTACATGATTGTTGCTGTAATTATAATTTATGATTATATTTATTAAATAAAACTATTAGTTACGAGATTTTTCGTTGTATGCATAATGATATGTATTTTGTGAACTAGTTTTATCTCCTTTCAGAGGCGTGCTCTTCGTGGATATGTCACGTTTGAAGAACACATTACTCTGAGTACGGAGTACGAGGTATAATTCAAAGTAATAAAATTTGAGAGGATTAAGATTACATGAAAATCATTAGGTTGATTTTTGTTAAAACGATTTTTATTGTCAACACATTTTCACAGGACCTTAAAAAGTCAAGTTCTTTGTGAGATACATTGCATACATAGAAGCGCCAATTTCATTTCCACATTAGCCATTGATTTACAATTAAGATTTTACCAGCACTTAAATGCAAGACGGATGCAGAAAATCCATCTTAGACGTAGAAGGAGAAAGACTAAGGAAAAAAATACTGGCAAAGTCAAAGGCAACCTTAATTTAGGAGCTACAACGCCAATTCACAATTAATTTGCAGACCAATTTATCACATTTATTTATAAAACAGCGTGGACGTGACTAAATGAAAAACTAGTTCTACTTGCACAGCACTTGAGAAAATCAATGGGATTGATAGACAGCAGTGATCCGCGCATGGGCGCTCTACAAAGGTGCGTCCACACTTGAGCATTTTCGCCCAAAAGAACTGAACATGCAAATTGAGCACTGCCGAATTCGGCTAATTAGGACGTTTGAGCAAGTCAGATTTACCGACAAGCCTTGGAAAAAGTTTGGCGTGTTACATTCGGCTCGACACGTTCAGGCGAAAATGGTTAAGAGTGTAAGCACCTCTAGACTAAGGATACTAACCTTGGTCGAACTTTGATACAGTCCCTTGCAGAACAACAGACTAATCGGTACTTGCTTACAGCAACCATGGAGATATAGCGCACCCAAATGAAAGTGATGCCCACCGGATTTGACATACTGCACACCTAATGGCAATTATGATACAGCAGACTCTTTACTACAAAAAAAAGGAAATTAAAAACTGCAATTACCAAAAACATTTTCGAGAATGTTGCAATTATTAACCAAGCAATAAAACCAAAATACAATTTGTTAAATAACACATTAAAGTTGATAAGTATTCTTTTAGAAATGCACAATTTATAGCATCAATATGTAGCTATGTTACCGTTACCAGCTCACAGTTTTGTTTTGAGTTGAAATTACTAAGATCCACTGAAATTTGAATAAATTAACCTAAACTAAAATAGCAAGTGAGGTGTTTCAGTTTTTTCTGCTAGATATGGGACACTATGATGAGACCTCACCAATGCAAAGTGGTTCAATCAAATGCTAGTCAAAGCCCTGATTTTTTATTCGTTTGTCTATAAGAGGTACTTCATTTGATATTTAATAAACAGCATACTTTTGTTTTTCCGGAGCCAGTTTTCAGGGCGATATCGTTGGCTGATTTAAACTAATTCCTGGTGAATTATCGGTGATTGACTAATTCACAGAAATCGCCTTGTATTAAAATATTGCCTTAACATAATACAATGTCGTTAGCTGAACATATTTTACTATCCATGCAAACATTTCCTTCCTTATATATATATATATATATATATATATGGATATCATTTTTCATCCACTAACAGCCAAAATTGCACGAAATTATATATAATAAGAAAATTCTAACACATTCTTTAGAAAGAAACATTTTTGTTACATTTTCAAATTTTTCTTTCCTTCCCTTAGTTTAATATGGTATACATTATTTAAAGCAGCATAAATTTCACAATATTTAGTCGAATTCCTTTACAATATCATGGCACATTCCCAATTTTGAGTACTGTATGTGTATTTTGAACCAATGTGCAATGCTGGGAATGGTGCCAGATAAACTGACTGTGTTTATCAATGCCAAGCCTGTATTTCCGCTATGAAACGAGTATGACGTTTTATTTTTTAATTTATTTTAGACAGCCAAAATCCACAGGCTATAATTGTAATTGACTGTGAACTAAACTTGTATTAGATTAATATCATTCTATATGGTGAACAGCTTTCAAATGGTTATTCTTGAAATTCTTTATGTCCATGGAATAAAACTAAAATTACCATTTGACTCGACAAGGACACATGCATAGATGACACAGTGAAGTTGCTTCATAAGGATGTAAAGGGGACATTCACATAGACACTACAAGGTAACAAGTGTTGTACCATATTATCAGGTTCAGGAATTTTATACCAAATGTACTAACTTCAGCTGTTAATGGTTGGCGTTGTAGAAAGAGGAAGGGATTTTTATTGTGAATGTATGGTAAATATTGACTTATGATTAAAATCTTGAAAGACATTGAGTAAATAAAAACACTTGCTTGGTGAATATACTGATGTGTTTGGACATTTATTTTCAGATTCACTTGTTAATGAAGTCTGTCAAGAATCTCTTAATAAGCATGAAAGCAGGTCATGTTAATCAACACAATAGGCATGATTACAAGAATAAAGATTACGTTGCTATTGTTCAGTACACAATTCACAAAACAATTCGCTTGGATAAAAAATGTCAAAGAATTCACTGAAAAAATACATAATAATGAGAAGCTTGATTACTTGAACTTGAAACTTCATTAATAGCTATTTTCATTTTTCCATCTCCTGCAACACCAACTAGATGGCTGAAATACTTTTGAATCAGGTATGAAACATTCTGATTACTACTCAACTTAATCGCTGAGGCATCGTTGCCAATGACTAACATATCGTCAGCATTTCAAAAAGGGGTTAGACTAAATTATGCTGAATCGCCACAATAACTTAATTACCCACCATCAAATAATAAAGCTAAGTGAATTCAGATATGATAACATACCAATTATGGAATGCAGGATGCCTGTTTACTTTCTTCCAAACTCAATTTAGCATAGTGTGCCGATCATATATGTTCCTACGTTGCTCCTGCACTTGCTTTTTCCATTTGAATTGCTGATGACCAACCCGATTGAGAACGTTTGAACCACTGGGAGCATAAGATGTTGATGGCATTGGAGTCGATTCCACCTGCAATGCAAACCAGTTTAAAACAATAGCGTCAAAACGTTTACATTTGAAATTTTGTACCACTTTTGACTAAAAATTCTGATCAAGTCAAGGTTAGCTAAATTGAGTTTGTTTGCATTAGACTATTATTAAACATAAAACCATTGGCATCTACATGCATGCATCATGATTAATTGATTCCGCTTTAACAATTTTAAAGAAGCTTATATTCTGTCCATCAAAAAAAGTTGCATGATATAGATATCAATAATAACAGCAGAAAGCAAAAGTCATGCATAAAACTTAAGAGAACGAAAGCTTTTTAAAAACATCATTAAATGATAAAAGATTCAATGCTTCGAGAATATTCATTACCTCTGTGGTGTCTTCATCTGTATGTTCCTGATATGTGGTTGTACGTTTATTTAAAAGTGGATCCAAGCACATCAGAAAGAGCATGTAGATGACTAGTAACGATATAATCCATATCACAATGATGACAACGATCTGTAAAAAGCCACGCAATAAATATTTTGGAATTAGGTATTATTACTTCATAAATAAGACCAAATTAACGAGGCAGCAATACTTACACGAATTGTAGTTGTGTTTCTGGTTTCAAAGTGGCACGAACACCTTGGACAAAACTCTTTATCATTTATTTTTGTTACCATGGGAATGACCACAGTCTCACAATTGCTGAAAGTTAAATTTCATAAATAAGTGCATTAGCACTACATTAGCACTATAAACTTACACTGCCTTTATCAAACAAATCATGAAACGTCATCATTTTCAGAGGCATAGCACATTCTTAAACCTTAAAAGTTATTTTTCTTGTCCATATTTTGAGAAAAGAAATATATATACATGTACTGCATGTTTGCAAATGTATAAATAGCAGAATTGAGGAGGCAGTAAAGAAGAAACTGTGGGCAGTGTGAAGGAGCATGTTCATGGCATATTTTTAAAGCAAAAATACTGAGAATGACACGGAACAATGCATATATTACAATCAGGGTTACTGTCCCGAGTTTTGATCTCATGCCTTTCAAATACTAAACCCAAGGTTTGTTGCCAAGCAATGTTTTGCAGACATGTAATGCCAATGACACATCGAATTTCAACCTCTATATTATTATCAAAAGTATGGACGTATACATTTTAAAGATGGCCATGGTGGCCATAATGAACTAATATAGCAAGCCAAAAACAAACCTTTTGGTAAAGAGTAGGTTTTTTTAAAGCCTGCTGAATTCGACTTGCTTGAAAACGATAATCTCTTTACTACTTAGGCTACACCGCATTCCCTTGTGTTGCTATGGTATGTTAGATAATTTTCCCATAAATACATACCAATCTTGACCCGGTACATTCCCAATGTAAATTCTTCGGTCAGTATCAGAACCATTAACAACGCTGGTATTTGGACATACACATTTACATCGTTTATCTTCGAAAAGACTCTGCAAGCACAATAAGCAATCGTGCAAATAAGTACAATAAAGAAATTAAAAATAATAATTGATGTTTTAATAGTACAGATACAATTATAATAGTTATGAATCCAAAACCCATTCCACAAAAAATGTTGAAATAAGTTTGAGGACGATGTACATTAATCAGAAGTACGGTCAGTTTTTTTTAACTTGGTTTCAGTTGAAGTGTCTTTGGTGACTCAAATAGTTACAGTAATAAAAATGAGTACTTCACGATCTGCCATAAATCACCGTTGACAACTTGTCACAGGTTACTTTCCTAATTTACAAAGCAATAAGCATTTGGAACGTTGGCTCGATTATAGTGTTCATTTAAATTATAATTTGGTATGAAAAAGCTGGCGTTATACCATACTGTCGCCTATACGAATCTATAAATCATAAGAATTAGGCTTAAGTGGCTTTCAATATTATTTCAACATTTCCGAATCGTGACACAACTAGTATTAAAAACATGCGTAATAAATCACTTCATTACCTGCCCTATTCCCAACAAACAAATCCAAACAGTTACAAATAAAATAAAGTTCAAACTAATCTTCATTTTTACACATATATTTCCTCGCCTGACCAATATTAAACATTTCACACCACTGCGGAGTTTAACATTGCACGCTAACGTCACCTAGTGGCAGTATAATCATAGTTCGAACTGAATTTGCCTGCAAGACTCATGTAGTGTATTGATGAGTAGTGCAGGGTATTTTTAAAACTTATTTCCGGTATAACCATGCCTGTTGTTTTATATTATACAGGTTTCGACGTCTGAATTACATATTAGGGCAGTTTTAGTAGACCTACAGGACAGAATTAAATTCACAAAGATTCAGAAATTTCCCACGAATTGGTCTCACAGAATTACAATGAAATAAAGCAAGTTAACAAAGAATAATTTATTTACAGAACGATATTTTGAAGAATTGTAATAATATTGAAACAGATTCAATACTGAAATAATTAATACAATGAATTGCAAGTATATACTTAATTTAACCCATTATATATTAAGTACAAACCAAAATAACTATTTTGATTCTTGCTATCTCCAAAGGATGCTGTGGAAAAGAAAGGTGAGAAAACTTGCTTGAAATAATTAAGGAACTTATTGCCATGTAACCTTGATATTTTAGAATCTTGTGCTAAACATTAACAAGTGCCTTTATTCATTCTTTATCCATATTTTCTTCTTCATCATAAAGAACAAATTCACTGTCATCTACATTCTGTAAAAAGTCAAAACAACAGAAACGTTTCAGGTACAGAAAGAAATATCAAACCAATCAGGCAAAAATAAAACGTATGGTTACCATTTAAAGTTCAAACCAGTAGCGTAAATAATACTATCTTGTAAAAATTTGAACCATTTCATTTCATATTTTTGTCGCACCTACAATTCGGACCGAGCACGGAACTTTTTATTACTTATTCTTTGATGAAACCGGGGAATCCCCTTTCTTTAAATGAAGCCATCTTGCTCGTTGTAGGGGGCGGCTGAAACCCACGCTACGCCACTGGTTCAAACACTGCCACAGTATTTTACAGTAGTTTAGGCATTTTATAAAATTAATAATCTATTATTATTACCTACCTCAAGTTCTTTAAGAATTTGATCAGTGAAATCTGAAGGATTCTTTTTATATTGCACTGCTGCTTTAATGGCATCATTAAACAACTGCAAAATTAAAATGAACAATTACTCTCGAACTGTAACAATTATATACTGAATTTAAGGATTTAATTGCTATCGTAACTCATACTTTTACAACATTTGTGCCATCAGATGCTGACACGAAATACAGGGGAATATTGTGTTTCTTGGGGAACTGAAATCCTTTCTGAGTTACTTTATAATCAACTGGAAAAAAAGCAATAATAACGTTAGATTGGTTGCCTTTGTGTGAACTTCTTACTGACAATCTAATGAATTTATCAAAAACAATAGTTAATTACTCACTAAAAGGATTTTATACTTACCATCAATTTTATTTGCAGCACAAAAGCAAGGTATTTCTGGTCGAAATTCTCTTAATTCTTTATACCAATCAGCTAAGTTTTTATATGTTATTTTCCTTGTTACATCAAACGCCTAGGTTAGTAAGAATATCATGACGTTAAATTCAAGGCAATGAATGTTAATTGTTTTATGTTAGATATGAAATAAAATGCATACCAATATACAAGCATGAGCTTGATGATAATACGATGGATGCATGCTTTTAAAATGTTCCTGGCCAGCAGTATCCCAAAAATCTGCAAAATGAAAGAAAGGAAAAGTTTGAATACCACATGTATTTTGTACATGAAATGTAAATGTTTTTTTACATAAGATCATTTTTGTTTACCTATGGTTACTTTTTCATCTCCTAAAACTGTTTTGTGTTGATAAAGTGTTAGTGCATAAGTTGATAATTGTTTTGGTTGACTTATTTTTATTAAGGTAATGTGATAAGAAGTTACTGAAATCGTTAGTTACTAACAAAACATATTTCCAGTTAAAAAAAACTATGAAAAGCAACAGGTTTGCCATTTGGGTGCGACTGTCCAACATTATCATTTTTTTGATAAAATTCTTAATGCAATTAATTAAATAAGGTTAAGCGCACACTATCGATATATCTCCTAACAAGAACGAAACGCCTCCAATGCAAAGTATCTCTAATACTTGCTGCAACAACTGATGAAGGATACAATCCATCAATAAGGAAACGCTCCACAAGCCTGAAAATAAAATAATGTCATAATTAATAAAGTGTAAATAATTAACACCGTGAAGTTGAGCGAGAACTATTCAATAGGCCCTGTAGTGTCAATTGTCTGCTTAGCAGTTTCACCATTCACAGGCATTCAGAAACGAACATTATTGATTAACACTTGGCAAGGCAGGTTGCTGAGTGACACATGCAACGGGTCAATAATTAGGTCGCTTAAAACAGAAAACAACCACAAGAACAATTTTATACGCTGCATTTTATTTTATTCTAAACGCAACTTTAAATATGCATCCGAGTTTCTTTTATGTGATGTACTGTATGTGATGACCAAAATTATCAACAAAATGGTTAGTTCTGTGTTTAGAACTGAAATTTATTACATTGCAAAAATAAACAGTAATTAAGTATATTCTCGCCGTTGCTATGACACTACGTTTCAAACAAAAAAACTCATGACCAAGCCAATTGCACGCCTGATCTAAATTAGTTTTTTGTGATAACGTTACACGCCTATTTGGCAGAGCTACGTACAAGCCTGCGTGGATAAAATATGGTTTGCATGTGCACTCAATAGCAATTCAATTAAACTCAGTACCCTACAGTCAGCAACTAAATGCCATATGGTAGGGAGGTCAAGCCCATTTTCAGGAGAAAGCTCCTACGTCAGTTGCGATCGACTTAGACATCATTGTTAAATTGAACT
>JAQIXS010002861.1:0-20522 GCA_034700785.1 Rossiulus vilnensis
TGAACAAAGAGTAATTGGAAAAAACGGGGTGATTATGTGTGTGCAGGTTACAATAACAACCGATGTTCAAGAAAACAAACAATTAAATTGATACGAATCGAATGGATATTATTTAATTTGTATTTTTATATGACGTGTCTTTGTTAAAGTCGACAGAATTAAATGGCATGTTTTAGAATTTAGCAAAACATGTTTTAAATGCAATTTAATGCAATAAGCCATCATTCTACAATATTCTTTTTGTTTCTATTGAAAAATGGTTCAATGTCCCCGCACATATGTATTTTAATTGTATGATTTCAATTCCACATGTTTATATATTTAGACGGTAAATTATTCGCAGGCAAAAACAAATGACACGAGTATACCAAATATGAGTAAGTCTAGTTAAACCCGACCCAAAAGAATACCCAAAATGCAAAAAAAATGCACATTTTAGCTTCAAACACTTATTGTATTTGCAAAATGTTTTGCCATCTTCTGAGTTAATTTTTTAAATTTGAAAATAGCCGTTTATTTATAAAAAAAATTTAAAATACCGTTATGTGACCTCCAAGAAGCACGAATAAAACTTTGAAGGTTGTATAATGTTTTTAAAGTGTTTTTTCTCGTAAATAAACGTCACATTTTGAAAATAAAAATTGACTCGGACCAATCTTTAACGGGGGGAAAATAAATTTAATAATCATAATAAATATTTCAAGCAAAAATGTACATTTTTTGCTAGCTGGGCATCCTTTTGGGTCGACCTTATTAGAAAAATTAATTGCATTGCTACCTTACATCATTCTGAAAATCCTAATTCTTATCTTCTGTCTGTTGGAAAAATACATGGCTAACCAAATAATTTTTAATGTTATATTACCATTTTGAAACTAGAGGTGATTTAAACAGCTGGTGTATTATTCTTAGACAAGCGTAAGGGGGATTTTGAACCAAAACTAAAACGTTTTAAGCCTGTTTTGTAAACTTTCGCGTAAAATGATCAACGGTTACCAACCCTTTATAGTTTTCCGTGCCCAATATTCGAGTCTAATACGCTTCTTCGTGTGTTTTTTTCACCAGCTTGGCGTTAGCGTTTGCAATCGCCGGATCCAAGAGGACGTCTTGGCACCAGCCCATGTTGTAAACATGGCAGTTGCACAACTGCGCTTTGGCGTTGCCGGCGATGTGCTCGGCATAGTGATGACCAAATCAAACCCGATTTCCTACTCAATTCTTTATGCATTTTTCGGGGTTACTCGCGCTCCTGCATCGTATTAACGTTGACAATGATGCACTTAAAGCCCCGTGCGAATAGGAAACTGGCATCAACATGTTTACGCGCCTGGCGAACGAGCCTTGCTCTACTTTTTTCTTCCCAGACCGGATCTGCCATGCACGTTACGCAATGCTTCAAAAAGCGTGTGATTCAGCTGGTGCAAATTCGTCCTGATGTTATTATTGTAGGCGTAATGCAGGGGGCTTTTATTCCCATTATATTTTCCGAGGCACTGGACTGTGCTGAATGTAGATGACTGGCCCAACGTGACGCCGCATGGGCAGATGGGACAATTTCGAAGTCCAAAAAAAGGAAACTGCGATATAAATAATAAAAACTTGGTGTTGAAAAACTGATCGCGTTGTTTGGTCTGGTGCGTCGCGTGGCGTAAATGTGTTTGCAAAAGACGTCGCCCGAATGAGCATTATTCATAGCAGTGCCCAACGATGGACGTTTTTAACGCCCGTAGTTAAACAAACGCGCACGGGTGGCGTTGGCTCCAGGCAGCGGGATGGAGGCCCCATCGCTTTACAGCAGATCAGTCATATTCAAACATGGATGCATTTGCGGCGTAATACGTGTCAACAGTGGCAACCCTTTGCTTTATCACCAATGTTTGCAATTCAGTCCAAAATAAATGTTGTATGGTATTCGTTCTGATTTCTGCGGCTGCCGCTCGAAACAAATTGCTGTTCCAGCAGTTCTTTCATCATCCGAACTGTGACTTCGCCTGCTTTTCCTGATTCTAAAGCTGAGTGTGATTATTGCAGCATTTCGCTTCTGTCAAAAACAAGAGTTAAAAACGTCTGTTGTTTTTGAGATAATTTGCTATGTTTCTTAAAGCGAAATCTTGGGATTAGGCCCAAGCAAAATTTGATGTGCTTTCCTACTTCAATTAGTGTTTTTACGTATGATAAATGGTTATAAAAATAAACAAGAAACATGGACAAATCCAAACTGCAGCCTCCGAAAATGGGCTTCTGTGGTACTCTTTTGGTGATTTTTTTAAATAAATAAATGGAAACATTTTAAAGTAATATTAATACAATAGTGGGCGACCATCGGCATTGATCTGAAGTAATTGGGACTGGAGGTGTACGTCAAATTTTGGCATGAGGCAAAGAGAATCCTTCCGTTGAGTTTACTCTAAAACTTGAACCTGTTTTGATCATTTGTCTACAATATCCAAGTACAGAGTATACCCATGTATATTTGTTTTTACATTATTACGTACTGTATGACCATATACATGTCTGCATATTTACAGAAACGTCATATACATGTAAGTATAGTATATCTTCCTACTTGGAAAATACTGAACATGTATAGTACTGTAATTATATTTAAGTTTAAACCTTATTTATATTGGCATTTTGAGTATTTGAATGAAACGATGTTAATTTATATGGGCTGTGATAAATTAAGTTGTGGTTGGATAATTTCCAACACCAGTATTAGTTACCTATGCATGTAAGACAACTGCTCTATAAAGCGAGCAGAAGGCAATATTCTTAACACGGTGGTAAATATAGGTTTATGGGTACGTGTTGAATATTGCGCCTTCAAATACATGTCCAATGATTTCTATCAATATCTGAAGCTCTCTTTAGGAAAACTGTATGAAGTCGCTTTCTTGAAATCTGCATCCACTTCCTGTTATTCCGAGATTATCAAATAGCGAATTGTCATCAAACCTTCTATATTAATAACGCCGTATGCTAAGTATTTAGGATGGGATATTATTTCTACAAAGTGTCTTTTGTTGAGGAAATGCTTTAAGCGAAAAGGAAAAATGGTCATGTAGTAAACCAAGTCGGAATTATCATAATACCTAACAACAATTAATATAGTAGGCTGACATTTTTATACCAAATATATCTGATATCGGTTCTCTGATAGTTTTAAAATTGTTCTTTGCACTAGGGACACCATTATCAGTGTTCGTTTTTTCCTGGCCATTGATTCCGCGAGGAGTTCTAGCTGTGTTTTATGAGCAATGCATACATTTTTTTTAGTAATAGTTTGTCAGTTTTTGCATTCCAAGCGCCGTGATACTGCAGTAATTGGACATGTAACCAACGCAAAATAATCGGCACTGCAATAATTTTATGTACACAACTTCTGATATCTCTAAGTGAAAAGCAGTAAATCAATATGATGTAGCTAAGGCAATAACGTTTTGTGGTTTTAATGATCCACGCGAGACTCATTGGACAATTAGAGCTTTAATCATTAATCTAGCTAACGTAGACAACGTATAGGAGGACGTTTATAGAAATTATCTGCGTTTTGAGGGATGACAAAGCGTCATAAAAGGCGAAACCTTGCATAAAACACCATGTGTTTGGTAATTCGTCAAAAATAACACTAGATTGTCTAAAGCTGCAGGATAATAATTTAATAGGAACTTGAAAGAAAATTTAATTATTCAAAAAAAAATTGTGGTTTTCCACCATTGAAAATATGCGTTGCTTTAATCATTTTTTTTTGGGTTTTATTACCCGTGTTAGTGCTGTGCTGTTTCCGATTCACAGAGTGAATACTCCAGGAGCTGTCGTAATACTTTTTCACGAATTACCACAATTACTGAAAGAAATGCCATGCTCTAATGAATTACTTATAAACCTATGTGCATGCGATTTAATCTGCCGAATTAATTCAGCTCTGAAACTGATTATGCTTTGTGGCAGGATTCCGAAACGCAAGCACGGAAAACTATTGTTCACGGTTACATTTTTTGGTTTAGTTATCTGGATAATTGAAAATGCAGAAAACGTTACCCCAGAAAGCATTTTCTCAAGTGAAAGAATGCGCGTCAATTGTGATGCATCATTAAAATAGCCTTCATTACATAAAAGCATTTTCGTGTCAAAAAATAACTAATTCAGTGGAGGAGATGCCAGGATGGAAATGTGAGCGACAAAACAATGCTGCCAAAGATTCAATGAATGAAATGTTTCGAGAAAGGAGAACCCACTTTCCCGTGCTCAATTTGGGGTTTAGATATCTGCAAATATTTGCTCCATTATGCGAAATGTTAGTGTTTGTAATCTGGCAGGCTCTCTTTGAACCTGAGTCGTAGATGGCACTTCTTGAAAGTAATGCTGAATTGTATTTGCGGATGCTTAGCCAAATTTGAAATGGAGTTTTGGGAAATTTAAACCTCCGATGCTCTGATGGATAGGGTGGCAAGACTTGCGAAAAACTGAAACGTTGCTATGTTGTTGATCGATTAAGCGTCATGAAGTCTGCGAAATCAATAAGGGATCTTGCTTTGTAACACTTTCCTAATATGATATGCTCCGCTAAATGTTGAAAGCTTATGTGAGGAAACATTGGAGTATGCTTTAAATGTCATCAGTGTTCCAAACCATTGAAGATCGCATAACATGATCCTAGTAGCGATAGCATTATCCTATTAATATGACATCGAAAATAACATGCAAATACAATATTACTCTGACACAGGTTCGCGTGGTCGGTGACATTTGAAACTTGATTTTCTAGTTACATTAAATGAATTAAGCCAAGGTAATTCAAATGTATGCTCTTATAATGTTCTTACCCTGTCTAGAATGTGAACATACATGCGAATCTGTTCCTAAGTATGTATCAAACAATGTAAGATACCTTAGATACGAATAATCTTTATAAAAAGAGCATTGATGTTGTATTGCAAACCAATTTGAGTAAAAATTGGTTAATTTCGGCACCACCTTAGCTTTACTAATCCAGGGTTCCCATGAAACATGGGAAAGTCAGGGCAATTTTATTTCTTAACTTATAATTATTTAGAGAATTAAAATAATCACAATCTATCATTTGTAAGTTTTCGAAGCTTTTTTGCATACAGCTTTGCTTTTGTACAAAATTGTGTTCCAAATTCCATGATCTTTGTTTTTAATTTCATTTTTTCCGGCTTGGCGGTTCTATTTATTATTGATTTTTGTAATCAGTATATTATGCCAAAATCCGTGATTTCTAATATTAGCTTTAAATTTCTTTGCCTGCAGCGTTCTATTACATCTACTTCAAATTCTTCAGAAAACTATCTTAGGAAAATATAGGTCAAATCCATAAATTGTTACATTTTTCGATAATTTTCTTCTACATCATTACATTAATTAAATGTAGCACATAATTTTAACTTTTCATGCCCAATTCTATACACAAAATCCCCATTCCCCATCAAGTACTTGACCTTTAACACGATACTGATCATACAAGTTAACAGATCAAAAACATTATTTATATTCAAAAGCAGTTTCTTTTTCATTTATTATTACTGGTCGATGGGGAAATCTTATGGGTCAGATGAAAATAAAATATTTAGCCTAGAAAACTTGGGAAAGACTGAGGATTTGTACTAAAGTTTTTCCAACCCTGTAATCCATTCTTTCTTGGATCTTTATGCTCTAAAACCCAAAAATTAGAATACATGTGCAAGTCTAAGATGCGTGTCTAATTAATAAACGCGAGGGAAACTTATCAAAACCCAAACAATATATTTGCGTAACGATTGATTGTTAACGAAGGCAGCTAAATTCTTACTTGAACTGACAAGGCATAAAATCCACTCCCTCATCCCTCTCATTTCTCGTACATATGCATGCACTTGAATTAATTAAAATCCATTACTTGGGTTATAAAATTCCGGCGACACCGACGCTAATATTTTATACATGGATCTCCTTAGCATATATGAATGACATTCAATATAATGAAATTCATTTTCCATATAAAAGATGATGGTCGGAAATGTGGTGGATAAAAGCCATGTAGGAATTGATGTTGACATTATTTTGAAGTTTAAACCAGTTTTATGCGAATAATTTGCAGGCCTGATCCGGTGGGAGGTTTTCCGGCAACTTGAAGGAGAGCTTGCTGGGGAATTTAAATACCTGCGTGCTTTAGTTAATGGAAAGCCTGTAGTCAAGTTTATTTAATTTGTGAAAATGCATCGACTTTATAAGAAGACGTAGAGAAGAAACGCGCTCAGGCATTAGAACCCTTATTGCGTAGAAAAACATTTTTTTAGGATGTAGCTTGTAAGAATTAAAAAAAAAATACTGATGGGAATTATTTCTAAATGAACTTATGAGATTTTCATCTGTCGCCTCTCCCCGGATTTAACGCCACTCATATTTATGCTCATTAAAGCAGGCAATTTCCACTATTTTTTACATTAGTTAGTGCTTCACGTTTAAATTACGGGGATTGTTGAATGACCTGACAAGTTGTTCAACTTTGTATGCATGGCGATTTCCACAAAAAATGCTTGCCAAACATTAGTGCTATCAATCACTTTCGACGAATAATGCCACCTCTTTTATTCATAGTTATGTTTCACAAGTAAAATCTATTCTTTCCCTCCTTGTTGGTCTGGACAAGAAACCTTCAGTTGGCTCCTTAATTGGTTATTTAGTGTGCAAGCTGCTTTAATGTAGATGATTGGTTAATTACGTTTAATTTGTGCGAATACATAAGCCAGCGACAAACCATTTTTTGCCTTTGTCCATATGTGGTAATTATTGAGTCCTAACACCTTTATTTCAAAAAATGATGAATTGGGCATAGTAGGCATGCACAATCTGACAGACAACACATGATCATTTGTCGTCAAGGCACAAAATACTGGCCTCTTGTCAGTGCAGTAAGCAGTGACGGAATTATGACTACCGTCAGTGTCCTGTTTAGGCAAATAATGCTTTTGTAGAAAAAATTGATTGGATAAAAATCAAGTTTGAATAACACCATTGAGAAGTAGCATACTGTTTCAGAAGCAACATAGTAGGCTCGATATAGATAAAAATATAACTAAAAACATTTGCATCAAATGTCTAATGTTGCATTTTTGGCACGTATGCCGTTTTTGAATATCAACTCTCCAATTGACGTTATATTTAACATATAACCCACCATAAATTTAAAGATGACGTCATTGCCGACAAATCGTTATGCATAAAATCGACTGAGAAATGGCATCCATTACCTTTAAAAGTATTTTAATAGGTCAATAAATTGAAGAACGTTATCAGTACATTACACGCTTGTAGGAGGTGACAGACGTTTGAAAATTACCTAAAAGGGGTGTATTGTCGTTAGATTGATAGTAAGCCATTTCAGATATTTTTTCAGTTAATCATCAGCAAGTGTACCTGATCAAATGAAGCTTCGCGTCTTTTTTTCTCTTAAGCGGAAGGCTTAATTTAAAGATTTTCCCGCTACCATCCTACCGGAAGCGGGATCTCAACACTGAAATTTTCTAGAATTCCAAAATATCTCGCCAAAAGCGAATAGAAACTTAATTTGAAAGGGAAATGGTGCCAGCTGACGGTGCATGGTGAAGCCCCCTCGTGGCAACGGGCGTAAAAATCGTTACGGCGCTCGATAGTAGAGCTCGATTTTGCGTCTACCCAACTCCCTTCCCACTGATTCCCAACACCCATCGTCCGTCACTTAAATCTCCAACGGTGTGTCCATCAGAAAAGCTTTGTCTCAAGCAGTGCCCACTGATCGCCATCTGCATGCGCGGAGTGACTCTTGAAGCCAAATTAATTGCTCGTTTCGCCGCCGCCCTGGCTGCGTCCATCTGTCATCCCGAGATGCACCGCTTCATGGGCCAATTTCCCCGATGCCATCGACAGGATCGAAGCCGAACGAGCGCAATAACAAACACGAGTGAGCCTGTTCAAAATGGTTTATTTAAGCAAGCGGCACTTGGCAGGGCTCTAAAAGCCAGCCCCAAACCCATTTCGGATCGTCATCATCCGGCGGGCTTCGGCGAATCGCAGCGAAATCGCCGACTTTTGAGACGATTGATTTCTGCCAATTTCCCGCCGTCTCTGGCGTGCGATTTGAGCTGCGGGTGGACGATGCTCAAAGTGAGTCGCTTGTGGAGGCTGTACAATAGGTCTCCCAAAACTTGCAACTTCCGTAGCACTTGTAAAATTGCCACTTTATCTCCCTCCTCCCCCCCTTCCCATTGTAACTGGTTTAATGAAAAGCTGAATATCATGTAGTAAATTTTGCAATAAGTTAAATTGCTTGACACTTGATAAAACCAATTTGTTTGTGAAGATAACATGTAAAGTATGGAGAATGACTAAATCACAGCTGCCTGAGGGGATTATTTAAACTATTTACATATTATGATGTCATAGCTATCGGTCTTTATCATTAAACCATCTTTTGTACAAAGTTTAAAATTTCACTCTTGGTAAGTTTTCTTGGTGCTGCAAATACCTCAATGTGTACCCGTCCGTAAAGAACCCATGAGGTTAAAGGGTTTGGGATTTTTAAAAAAAATTGGACAATCATAGATTGGAATGGGAGAAGCAAGGAACAAATAGGGGACAGTAAATTTTATCGTGAAGAGTATAACAAACAATTCACGAGAACAGGAATACTTGCCTATAATGACCACTCATCCAGACCAGATCACTACATGTACGTCAATATGACATTACTTTTAAAGTAATTTTGGTTTTTTTTCCATCAGGGCGTCATTTATGGGTCATTTTTATCGAATTTAATGCACTTTTAAAATTCATTATTTCGTGCCTTTCAATCTCGTAAAACGACTTGTTAACCGTCCTTCTGCTAATTTTGTTAGCCCTTATGCTGATTTCATTGGACTCTTACTTCTCAGTATTTTCGGTCGAAATACATGTATATCCTAAATTGCTCAAATGGCATACGTGAGGAGCTACGTTTCGCTTACTCCACCGTGGCTCATTCGTTCGTTTGCGTCATGCTTAGTTAAATATAATCCACGAATTAAAGGCAATTTCCACTTCGGTCTCTAAAGTCGTTAGTGCTAATTTACTTTGCTGCGAGGTGTTAACTTGCAAGCGATTTCTGTCAGCTAAATTTTCTTTACTTCAGTGCCTATTTAAACTTAAACCACAGTAAAAGATTCTGATATAGGTCGGGCTGCGCTGCGTTATTGAAATTCACGAGACCTTATGGTCCATTCGATGATAAAGTAAGTCTTGTCAAGTTTAAATATGCATAATTTGGATTGTAATTTGGCACAAACTAATGGTTATTGAAAAAAATGATTGCTGCTGTTTTATAAACATGATAAAAATAACTGCTATGCTATGTTCCCCTTCCCTCCTTAATTCTCCGCTGTGTAATAAAACTTAAGTACACGCCTCTATTAATCACGTTACGCTGATCACTTCCTTCCTGCCTCCAAGAACATTAACTTAAACAAAAAGTTAACATTGATTAGTATCTGCTCATAACATTTTTGTGCAAAGCAAAATAATAATAATACTAATGCGTTAAAAATATTACAAATATACATTAAAAGTTATAATTGTACAGCAGCTAAACTAATTTGAGACTTCAAAATACGTATCAAAAGGGTAACGTTATATTATGAAATGGAAACCCATCCCCA
Source organism: Rossiulus vilnensis (assembly GCA_034700785.1). Classification (NCBI taxonomy): domain Eukaryota; kingdom Metazoa; phylum Arthropoda; class Diplopoda; order Julida; family Julidae; genus Rossiulus; species Rossiulus vilnensis. The sequence goes on from JAQIXS010002861.1 coordinate 9,672, forward strand.
TACATGTGTGTAACACTTGTAACGTTTTCTTGAAAGCCCCTTTTCATAACGTTTAATTTATGGATAGCCCATTATACCACACACAAATGCTTCTGTTCAGCTAAAGGAAATGCAAACGATCGGTGTTTATTCCCTGGAAAACATCATAGATGTGGAGCTTCATTTTCTTTATTACGATTTGAACGTTACATTCGTGATGGTTTCATGAACTGCGTTCAAGCTCCATTGGCAAAAAAGTAGACGGAGGCCTTCTCATTTACTGCACGCATGTACATGTATATTCATGCCAGTAATATTTAGTCACCGACCCCCTGTGACTTCCATCACGAGCCATTATAATGCACTTGTTCTGAATATGGTATAACTTCTTACGCATGACGTCAATTCCATGCGAGCACGTGACCCGAATGCAAGCAAGATGGCGACCGGTCTCGCTGAGAGATTTCTCATGCGCGAGACGACGTCTCCGCGAATATCCATCACTCGCACTCGCATTAATTAATATTCGAGGAGTCTGGCGGAGCCGTACTTTATTTGCGGTGAGCAATTTAATTAATTAAAGTAGGGTTTTGACGCTGGCATGCGCCAAGTACAAGCATGTTGAGCTAGGCCCGCATATGGCACTTAACGGGTGCACGTAGTCAACGGCTTTACTAATTTATTTATTGACAAAATAAAAAGCTCGCTCCATGGCGTTTATTTACTCGCGAGCTTTAGCGGTGCCATTAATTCAAATTCGTTTTTTTAGCGATTTTTTTATCCGCCGAGTCGAATTCTGTCATTTCGCATCGAATTTATTTGGGCGCGCGCGCGCGTCAGTGGAGCTAATATTTAAAACCGCCTTAAATACTTCGCGCATATTTTTTTAATAAGCTGTTATAGCGAGAAATTTTCACGGCGTTACGAAAGGGAAGATTTGCAAACCGCGTTTCGGATGGTGCCTGTCTCGGTTTTATTTGCATTTTGGCCGAACGTTCAATTGCCCCGTAACTCCGTGCATTTCAGAGCCGATTAAGGTTATCATAAAATGGATTTTTTTCCTTTTGAAAGGGCAGCTTTGAAGAAATACATGTACATGTAGGTCGTACATGTATACAGTGTATACAAGAGCATGAACGATTTTGGAAACGTGAGTGATTTTTAAGTAACAGGACTACGACATCAACAAAGAGACAAACGTCGACATGGTTACTCAGATTAACGTTTCTGTACTTGAATCAGTGTGATCTTTGACTGAAACGAAAACTAGTACAGAATACGGATTTATAAGGAATTGCATTTACATCGGAATGAATGCACTTGCTATAACTGCGACGCACAGATACATTATGCTACTCCATATTGAAAAGAAATGCATTGGTAATGCGTATGCATTTTAAATTATTACATTGTTTAGTGCATTTAGCGATACATTTTGAGATAAAATATTTTTTAAATCTACTTTCAGTGTACATTTCTAAATGCATTTTTTCCGTATGGACACTGCATATTGCAAGTCCCTAATGGCTTGCACCTAAATGCATGGGTACGTTAGTAAATGAACGCAATACAAATGTTGATAAAATATATCGGAATAAATACATCAAATTTGATTCATGTAAGCAAGTTTATGTTAGCTTAGTTTTTTTCTGAAAATGCCTACCTATTTTTAAAAAGAGAAATGAGAATAGGCTACGCCTTCGCTTTAACTGCCAAAAATACTTAGAATTATAATTTAATTTCACCTAACAACTTCCCATATGCAAAAGAACTGCAGTTACAATACATTTTAAAATGCATTTAAATATAGGCAATGTTGTGATAAGCATTTCAAAATAATTTTAAATTATTACGGTACGTTGTTACTAATGAAATATTGTCTCAATCTTCTGAATGAAATTTGTGACAACTTACTGTTTATATATGTATTTTGTCATTATGCAAGTTATAAACTGGTTACGTTTATGCGTAAAGGTTCACAATTTTCATAAATTAAAAGGTTAGTTCACCTCAAAATTACATAACGCACTGAAGTTAATGCGCAATGTTCTAACTATAGTCCAAAATCGATTGCTAGCATTGACTTAAATCTTAAATATCAATAAGGACATAAATAAAATTGATTTATCGCGGATAATAAATACTAAAGAGTGAGATGAAATACATTTACAGCGAAAATATAGTACAGGTATTACAAATACATATTTAATAATAAAGCAAATGGCTGTTTTTAAGGAAATAAGGTTTAAAAAGCGGCCTCTAAGCTAAGGTAACCTCATTTTCCCTCAGCCATTGTCTACGCTATACCGTTAATTGATGAGTTCAGTCGTCAATAATTATCTTGAACGATTAACTTTTACGGTGATAACTCTAGTTTAGAGACCCTCTTTGTCAATTTTACCGTCGTCGAATGAATAGATTTTTTGATCCCTGCCTTTAATTTGGTTAGTTTTTTTTTCAAGAACCGATACTTCCACGGGGATCTTCTGGGGATAAAAAACGAATCTGCAGGGCAAATATTGTAGCCAGGCGGTAAAGAAATCGATAAAAAAAGAACAATAGGCCGTTCTTTCCCTTCTAAATAATTGATTCCGATTTGAAATTAAAGTAATTTACTCTGCGAGGAAATCGTATCTTTCAATTCATTCCCTAAGGAATTGAGTCTCGCACTCGCGCTATTTCCTAGTTAGTTGTTCCATTATTTTTCAACTTTTCCGTTTTTCCATTCCCATTCCAATGCACCTCCATCAAAGCTGGTTTTCATTAATTTACCTCGACGCCGAGAAATGAGCAGATTTGCACACACAAAAAAAAAGAATCCATGATTTCGTTTCGCTAATCCAAACGAAACGCTAACACTTGTTGTGCGAAACTCGATTAATTCCACAATGCTATTCTCGTGAAAATTCAATTAAATGGTCGCAGAATTACCGTTTTGAGTGTTGGCAGGGAATGGCTGGCGATGCTTTAGGCTGAAATAGTGGTGAACTGGAAATTACAGTCTTTAGATATACCGGAAATTAGGTGGTCTTTCTTCGAATCACGCAATGAGGGTGCCGTGCGTTGTGGTTAGTGGAATAGTTTATCTCTAGTTCATAACAAGCTTATATGCAACCTGCTTAATCAATTTGACCATCCATAAATCTGTCACGCAACGCAAAGATAAAATGTAAAAAATTCGTAGAGTATTGCTTATACTATTCTGTATATGTTCTGAAAATTGAGAAAAATCCAGTTTCATTGTTAAGAGCATCTTTATTGTTCAAGATGCTAGATGCAAGATGTTTGTAGTACAATACACAGTTTTTTTTGGGTTAAGTGGGTTTTTAAGGCCCATATTTACCTTTTGTTTAATGCACAGTGTATCATACAAACATGTTAATTTTCATACCATAAATTCTTTCAATCATCCCTTACCTTTTGTTATTTTTTAATTTAAAACTTTTCTGAAACGGTGGCTAAAGAAACATGAAAATCTTTTTTTTTTGTAAAACCATCACATGCTAACTTATTGGAAATGTAGAAGGCTTACATGATTTCTTTATAAAACTATACTTTCACCATTTAAAATATCGATGTCCTAGCATTCCCTCAAACCCGTGACGTCGCTTGCGCTATTTAAAAAGCTAATTACTTTATACATATGTAATTACGTTTCTCCATATGTGCTTGGTATTAATCATGATTAAAAGTACTTAGCTTCAATGACTTGAAAATTTTCTACATCGCTTTCTTCGATGTATTCATGAAATTCGTGATCATTATCCGATTTCGATACTGGCATGGAGTTAATTGAATCTGCGTAGGTTTTGTTTTTTTAACCCTCGCATATATGAGATCTAATTTACAGAGTAGCATATGCTGAGCCATACTAATTAGTCATATTAGTGAAGATCAGAATTAGTTTTAAAAATACGATGTGTTGTAAATATTGAGAGGAAATTATACGTGCTTTCATGAGATTACTTTGATATGGTATACTTGGAGAGAACGTTTCTCTTTCATTTAATTGAATAAAATTATTACGATAGTGCCTTCGTAAAGTAGTTATGTTTCAGCTGTTGATATTAAATTTGCGTTTACTAGCAAATTCATGTCTAACATGTCACTAAATTATACATTTGAAGAAGTGTATAATAGTCACTGTCTGGTAATATAATTGTGTGTAAATTTGTGCTTATTACCCACATGCTCATAAAGAACTTGAACATGTTTGTGCCAATACCGCTTTTGGCATTAATTAACGTTGCATAAATATCCTATTAGCTTAATTTAGTTAAATATTTGTTTTAAATATACAACTGTTTGAATGCACATGACAAATCATACAATATCACCTTATTTTGTTTAGCCAATTGCCAGGATTATTAAAGCAAACATTGTACAATGAAAAGGGAAAACATGCATAGTAAATTCCAAATGCATTAATTTAGTTTGTAAACAATATAGGAATATTGTGATACATTATGTTGAATGTCCAGTTGAGTAACACTTACGAAAACAGAATTTATAGGCACAACGTTCATACATTCAATGAATATTTACAGATATATACATGTATATATATATATATATCGATCACAAATGAAATACATGGTTCTGTGGTTTAGGAAAATCGATTAGCAACGTGTTCACATTAATGGCACACGTACGTGTGCCATTAATGTGAAATGTTGTTAAATGTTGTTTAAAATTTGCAATGCAGTGATATTAAATTCAATGCGAGAGAATTGGTGTTTAAATTGATTTAATTTAAAGCACTTCTTTTATTCATTTGATTCGCAAATAGTAAGACATTTTGAAGACCCCTTTGAAACACTTACATTCACATTCAAAGTGTGCACTTAGTCGTCATGGGTTCAATGACAACACGTGTCCTTACACACTATAATGCCATATCTAATAGATACCATTGATGGCAAGCAACTGGGAAAGTGAAAGTGAATTTTTGCCCATCGATTTTTGATTTCGCTGCTATGCCGCGTGCTGATTCGCGACATTTTTAACGTGGCATTTAACATCTAGCTGTGGCAGCTCCTAAGCCTGTAAGAGCATTAAAAACGTGGACGAATAGTCACGAATTTCTCCCTGCACGTGTCCAGAATGTCCACGATGAGCAGTACCATCGATTGATGGTAGAGCGCCCTCTACATTTACAATTTTTCCCCCTGTTCGGGGAAAAAAGCACGGTGTAAACCAGGGATTTAATACGAGCTCTAATTCAATTTTAAATTAATGAGGGATGCGTGGATGACGGCCAAGGAGGTGCAAGAAAAGCAACCCTGTCGTCTTTACGTTTGCAATCGCAAATTTACTTAGCTAACTGGCTAAAGCAAGTGTGATTCGGTGCCAAAATGCGCAAATTGACGACTGGCCAAGGTGTGTGTAGACGTGCGTGTGAGTGCCGCTACGGCAATTGAATTCCAATTTCTCTAGCATTTTTTCGCTTTTTTTGCTCTCCCATCGCCAGACATTGTTCGAGTGAATGAATTTGGGTTGCGGCTGGCGCAGCTTAAATTCGCTGATGCATGGATGGTGGCAAAGGCAATCATGGGAGCGGTGTTTAGGTCGAACATTTGCACACCACCTCACGTTGAGAGTGCGCAAACACGCACCCCGTGTTACATCAGGCCATCCAAATCAAATAAAGGCAGTCGGAATTTGTCGGACAAGGTTGCGACTTGGGGGAGCTGAATTAATGAGCCTGGCCTGTAGCACATAAATTGCCCCTATAAATCGTTTATGCGGAATTTTAGGGCAAAAGGACGTTTTTTCTCATCACTTTTTTTCCATTTTTTTGCACCGCTGGAATTGGACTTGGGAGAAGGGAATGTCGTCTCTCCAATCTTCATTTTGCTCTTTACTCATCCTGCGGTTTGAGGCCTGGGCAGATTGACATCAATTTTGTTGTCTTTAAAGTCCATAAAAAGTTAAAGATTTATGAATGACGAGAGATGGCCGAGAAATGTGGGCTGTAATTCATGAGACATCACGATGATCTCCTGAATCGAAATTTATTTGGGTTGTGATTGTATGGAGAATTCATATTACTTTGCGGACGCTGGACTGGTTTTTAAGTATTTATTGGCAGTATTTCTGCTTGTTATTTGATTGATAAGTCTCGTGATATTAGCAAATTATCCGTTTTGGAAATTACATTCACATAATTCATGAAAATCAATCGTAGAACGTTTGACAAAGAGGTATTCATCTAATTCGGCTGAAAATCTAATAAGAATGGTAGTTCTGTCTATCGGTCATTGAAGAAAGGCTCCCACGCTATGATGTAGTGTTTTCAGGAACAAGCTTTAATTCCAAAATATACAGTAGAATGCAACGTTGTATAGCGATGATATAACTTGGAATCGTACATATGAAATGCATTCTGCTTTTACCTGCACTCCATTAATCTGTTCAAATAACGAAAAGTTGTTTACGTCAACCTTTGAATGTTTGCTCATGTTGGATTCAGGCAGTACATTATAAATTAAAATGATTTTTATTACATCGGAGAAAGTTAGAAAATTAAAACGAATTCCAGCAGTTTAATTTGCCTGAATGCCTAATGCAAACATTTCGTTTTCTGTTGGACAATTTTTACAAAAAATGCTGACGGGGTTAAAACTTCAATGTATAGTCTGGATCTTCTCAATTATATAAGTACATTTCCTTACGCATATGTAGATTGATAGATTTACGTAACGATAAACTCAAGTTTTTCTGTTCATCCTTAACTTTATATTCAGGCGTATGTGCCGCGGTCCACATCTGTTTTTGTCTTCTTAAAAATAGGAAATTGTTTTACGGAAATGCTCTTGAGCAAACTCCGTTTTTATATCCGTAAAAATGGATTTCTCTTTCCATTTTATTGTTTTGATCTTGCTGGTGTATATGCCATAAGTGTATTAGCTCATGAGTGCCTAAAGTATAAAATTTGAAGATCTACCATGATGGCCTCTTTAAAGATGGCAATTTTGGACGTCCTCCAAACACCCGATTGGAAGTTTTTGTGCTGGAGTTTGGATGGTTTCCAGATGTCTTACATTACCACAAGTTAACTAAACAATGGCTGTGGAATCGATGTGTAGATCGCCAGCCAAACCCATTTCCCAAATATGCTTTATAGTTTCAGCTGCGTGGAAATGAGGTATTTGGTCAGGATTCAGGAAATATGAGGGAATGTCAACATATTCTAAGAGTGAAACCTGTGCCTCAGTCTGTTTTCTTTCCCTATCGTTTATTAGCGCTTTTACACTAGATTGACTTTTAATAACGAGGGCCTTCATTAATGTTCTTTTCAGGGCTTATTAAGAGCAATGCAATGTAAGCTTCGTTGCGAGCTTTTATTTGGACCCTAAATGGAGTTTTGCAAAGAAATGAAATTTGCTTTTATACCGAGCCAATTATAGATGATTTTTCCCACAGCTCCCATGAAAAGATAGTTGGTGCGAGCTTTAATAGGATATTCCAGGCAACAATTTTTTTTAGATTTATTTCTTTTCACGCTCGTTGGTTGCTTTTCCATTTCATTGTGCAGGGAGGGTTTCGTTATAAATATTGCAATCTGCATACGCAGTGAATAGAGAAAAGCTTTATGTTATGCGATATAAAACAGATTTGAGTCCCCACAATGCTAAATGAATATGCCCAAACACAGATTTCAGCAGCATGTGAATCGGCTATATTAATCTCTTGCTTTGGTTACAAAAATCCCAAGAGATAAGAGGATCAAAAATTTCCAACAGCGCGCTTGTTCGTTGCAAGCCCTTTTCATTGATAAACAGCGAATCTTTGACACAAAAAACAACTCATAAATAGCAAGATTTGCAGTTGCAGCCATCAAAGATAGATCAGACTATATGTTGATTTTGATATATTTATCTGATTGAAACCGAATGTAGCAGCTGCTTTTATAGTTAATTCAACTTACACGTGACTTTCAAATCAAATCATCCATGAATTGCAATCGTAGTTTAATATCCTTTGAACAACATGTTTAAATCTTTGTAGTCTTTGTAATATGGCATTTTTGTAAGTATATCTGAAACTCAAATTCGAATGATAAACTTGCTTTGTAGACATTGCAGGATTCTCAAGGACCTGGAAATACGTAGCATAATCATGGAAAAGTCAGCGAATAGTAAATTAGTTCGAAAATGTCAAGGGAATTTCACGTACCAATTTTTGCTTTCACAGAACTTAAGGTGCATGTCTACTAGAATAAGTTATTAAGTCATTATTGTCAACATTTACCGAATTTAAGCAGTTTGATAATTATCAATTTTCTGCCCACTTACGACATCTATAAATAAAAGGGCAACTAGCGTTTTCTTCTTTTCCTTTTTTTCTTTTACGAATTTCTTATTTGTAATCGTTAAAAAAATTTAATGGCATAGAATAGTGATTGAATATCAATTAATTCAGTGATAAATCCAGTAGACATCATTGCTAGTTAGTTACTGTGTTAGTTTGCCCTCAATTCAATGCATGGCACACTCAATAAGTCTTGTATCTATAAAAACAGAGAACTCCACTTTATTTTATATAGAGCATACCTTGCGTTTCAATGTCATAATTTTACATTATTGGTCAGTGTGGTCAGGAAAATTTGTTCAAAAAAAGTCGGATGAACCCTATATTGTCATCACAATGGTTTTCTAGGTAGCCTTACCGGTAAATGCAATTTTCTGTTTTTTCTATTGATACCTTGATAAACGGTAAGGCACAAATAAACTGAAACTGATTATTTTTATTGTGGAGCAAATGCAATTGTAACATGTTAACGAAGATGTTAGGAAGCTGATACTCAAGTTTTACTTAATGAGAATAGTTTTAAAATCTATCTTTGTCATGTACATGTGCCCAAAAGACCTGTAAATGTGGTTATTTTACCATGTTGTACACATGATTGCTAACAATTTGTGTTAAGCATTAACCGGTTATATTTTTGTGAAATAATCTAGCCTTGGTAGGTTTATTCTATTATGCGGATTGTTAGTGTTGAACTTTAGCATTTTTCTCTAAACGATTACTAAATAAACATGCAAAATACCACAAAAGCTAACCTAAATGGTATTTGTTAATGGATGAAATGCGATTAGATGTAATTGTTTCCCATCTCGTGATAAATTAGATGCAACCGGAAGTGTAGCGATATTTCCTCAGTAAGCTCATGCTACCTTATGTTAGACCATGCACCTTGTTCAACATATCTCATGTTGAACTAAATTGGAAGTGAGCGTGATTGTAATTTCGATAAAAAAACCATATCTAGTGCATGAAAACTTGAATAATTCAATAGGCAGACACGCAAATTATCCATTATTATCAAATTGATGCGGATTAGATGCAGTAACATATCCATGGATCACACCTGCGCAATTATCCCAGGTTTGCAGCTCCACCCACACCCAAACGGCCTCGAGTAAAGTACTAGGAAAGTGCACCAGAACACTTGCGAAAACATTGATAGCTTGAACCGCAAATAAATTCGTCATAAGATGCCTGCGTGAAACATTAACAGATACAAAACAAACGCCATGGCAGATAAGGCAAGCACGAATATGTACGGTTAATGTGTGCATGTTAATCACGTGTTTATAACTGAAACACGTAAGTAGCTTGCACACTTTTTTCGTCTCGATGTTGCAGCAATTTGCATTGTATTCGTCAGCATTGCTTAATATTGTGACAAGTGCCATTAAAATTTGGTTCAAGCAATTTTTTTAACCATTAGCAACAAATCTCTGTAGTAAAGCTTAAATTGGTTCAACAGTTAATATAAAATACAGCTATTTTGTATTTATTCATCAGAGGCATGCAAAATAACGTCATATTGATTAATCATGCCTAAAATGTGTAAATACAGTATTATAAAAGACATTCAATCGGTATAACAAGCCCCGATGTACTAATTTGTGTAACAAATACCCTGTATAAACGATCACTCGGCCAAACATCAAATCTCAATCTATGCTATTATTTTATTTATTTGCAAGCTTTCGGAGTTTAATTACGTTTGTCAGACTTGTTGGCTATCACTTTAGTGCTTTTCACGTGATTTCAGGTTTAAGGTTACTTTACAAAAATATAGGTTCATCTTTTCAATAATAAGATATTGCTTTTCTTTTGGAGATAATACACTTGGTGTTGTTTTCTTTGGCAAAATTTCCCCGGAACGCTTATTGAATATGCGCATCACGTGAATTTTTCTCATAAATTTACCGTAAATTATTCAATATGTCAAGTTTAATCTTATTATTGATGAACACGTGTATCTAAAGCTCTCCGGAGTAAATGCGAGATAAAAAAGCATTCAGATTTTTACTTGTAGAAGATGATGTAGCTCTGATGAACGCAGAATTGCGAAGCTCAAGTTCTATTATGGAAATTGAAAGTTTGGTAAATATTTAATTTAGGAATTAAAGAGTTCATTTTTTGACGCTAATTCTTTTTAGACCTCGCTTTTTATGATTTTCTGCAAGCTCGTTTTTTTAACGGGAAAGGAAGCCTTGCATTGATTCATAATTTAAATTCCCGTTTGTCCATAAAATAATCAACCTTAGTAATCATAATACTATTTTTATGCCAAATAGCACATGTTAAAATCATTTTTGATCAAGTATTAATATAAGCATGAATTTATTAATTTATAGAGGATGCTTATCATGCATAACCTTACATTTTTGGGGAGATTTTTAGCTCCGAAATGTGTATGATCGCGTTCATAGTCTGAATGGAATTGCTGCTTTTGAAACTTCTGATTTTGCTTAACATCTGCTTTTATTCAAAGAGAAACAAGCTTCTGCTTCATGATATATGTCACTTCCGTGTGGTTTATTTATGTGCAGTTAGTCGAAGTGATTTAATAGT